>PVJX010000324.1:0-46760 GCA_004027295.1 Dolichotis patagonum
AGTGTCCTTTTGGGTTAGATGGGTTTCTTGTAGACAGCATATGGTTGGATGTTGTTTCTTGATCCATTCTGCCAATCTGTTTCTTTTGATTGGTGAGTTGAGGCCATTTACATTAATGGTTGTAACTGTTATATATTGGTTTATTGTTGACATGTTATCTTTCTGCTGTTGTGTCTTTAGCTTTCCATTCTGTTTAATTTGTTTAATGGTTTTATCCCATGTGTATCTAGAATGTCTTTCAGTATTCTTTGTAGGGTTGGCTTGGTGTTCTTCAGCTATTCTTTGTCATGGAAGTATCTTATTTCTCCATCCATTTTGAAGGACAGTTTTTTAGGGCATGTCAGTCTGGGTTGGAAGTGGTTTTCCAGCGGCTGGGGACTTAGCTCAGTGGCTTAAGCGCATGCCTGGCAAGCGCGAGGTTGTGAGTTTGATCCCCGGTACCAAAAAAAGAAAAAAAAAATACAAAGGAAGAGGTTTTCCTTTTGGATCTGAAATACTTCACTCCATGCTCTTCTTGATTTCATTGTGTTGAGAAGTCTGCTGTGATTCTGATAGGTTTTCTTTATAGGTGATCTGTCTTTTCTCTCTAACAGTTTTTAGCATTCTATTCTTATGTTGGATTTCTGGGATGGTGATTATTATGTGTCTGAGTGTAGTTTTATTTTGGTTATGGCTGTTTGGAGTTCTATATGCTTCACTTATCCAAATGTCAGTTTCTCTTCTCATGTTTGGGAAGTTTTCAGCTATTACTTCTGTAAATATCCTCTTAATATCATTTGGGCTGTTCCCTTCTTTTTCATTTATCCCTATTAATCTTATGTTATTTTTCTTAGCATCATCTTGCAGGTGTTGAATTGTTATTTCCTGATTCTTTGTTATTCTTAAAAGATTTTATCTTTCCTGTTCACTGGCTGCAATCTTATCTTTGAGGTCTGAAATTCTATCTTCACTTTCATTGAGGCAGTTTTGGCAGCTTTCAGTAGCATTTTTTATTTCCTGTATATCTCTTTGAATCTGCTTTATGTATTCTGTTTGTTTCATAATAGTATTCATTTAGGGATTCTATCTGTTTGCTTTGTTCCTCTAATTTTTAGCTGTGTTTTCACTAGATGTGTTCACTATTTCTTTCACTGCTTTTATCAATTCTTCTTTTACCTGGGCAAGTATTTCTGATTTGAATTTCTCCATAGCTTTCCCTAGTTGCATATTTATTTCTTTTGATATCATTTCAGACATTTCAGGTGTATGGCTTCTTTTTTCTTCTATGTACATGGCTTCTAAGCTTTCTTGGGGAGGGCTAGAGCTTTGAGCCTGCCTTTTGGTCTTTCCTTTTGTCATTTTTCTATATTGACTTGCTTTGAGAGGTGTTCCAAAGCTTCCTCTGCATGTGTAGTGAATTACCTCTTGCACTCTCAGTTCCTGGAGTGGCGGTGGCTCCCCCACAGGCTCTTGGCTCCCTCGCAGGGTCCTAACTCCCCTTTGTGGGCTCCTGGCTCCCTAAGTTGTAAGGCAGATGCGGGGTGTGGTCAACCTGGAGCCTGTGTAATCTCGGGCGGGCCGGGCCGCCATCCTTTGTCCCAGGCAAGTCTCTGGGAGGTTCCCTGCGGGTGAAGGATGGGCCTACAGGTCCCAAACAGTCAGGCCGAGATGCTGGTTTCTGTAAAGTTCCCGGTCCAAACAGACCTGGCCGAGATGCCAGTCTCTGGGAAGTTCCCTGTGGGTGAAGGGTGGGTGGGCCTACCGGTCCCAAAGAGTCAGGCCAAGATGCCGGTCTCCACAAAGTTCCCAATCCAAACAGCGCTGGCCAATCTGCCGGTCTCCAGGAGGTTCCCGGTCCCAAATAGCCCAGTCCGAGATGCTGGTCTCTGGGAGATTCCTTTCCTGCCACCTGCAGCCAGCGCGGAGCCGCCCCCCGCGTACATGTAGTAGGCCATACCCAGCACCCAAAGCAGTGCGAAGCACAACAGCAGGGGCGAGTACCGCCGCCGTCATTTGAAGTTTTTACTTACAGCAGCGGTCACTGTTCACTCACTTTGCATAATGACTTTGCTCAGCTGCAGGATGCCTGTGCCACTGCTAGGAAGAGCTGGACTCAGTTGTGCTCATAATACTCTACCTGTCTTTTTGTTTTGGAATCTAGACTGAGGATAAAGTAACTGTTTGCATACTCTGGGGATATGTACAGATCAAGAGTAAGACTTAGCCAAATAGTGCAGTTTTAGTGAAGGCATCCAGTTAGATGCAAAAAAAAAAAAAAAAAAAAAAACAATCACAATCATTCACACCCCATTCGCCAAAGTTTTCTACACAGTCAAGTCCAAATTCATTAAATTGGGGTATATAAACTGCAAACAGGATGCATCAATATATCCTATGTGTCCTGTATGACTGAGAAGGAAAAATAGTTATACACAAGAATCTAATCAACTCACAGCTTCACAACCTCCTTGCAAGTTCTAAATGCATTGCCTATGGAGAGGCAGCCACTCTACTTCCTCCACTGGCATTTTCTTTTTCTACTCCTTTCAGTTACAACTAAGGCTCTTAGACTTCAGTTTGAATGAGGATCATCTATGTGCATATTAAAAATGTCCATACCTCGGTTCTACACTTCAAGGATTTTGAGTCATTAAATCTGAGGTGAGCAAAAGCAATCAGAACAGACTAGGAATAATGTTCCAAGAATACCAATTGCTACTGGAGTCACCCAGCATTATAGCTACCTTTGGTAGCAGAATATACTCATAATAATAGCTGTCCTACCCTCTGCACACAACTATTATAAAAACCAAATGTGCTTTATAGGCTGTAAGATCACCATGGACATGAAAAGTTTGTCATCTTATCTTTGATGTTGCTAATTTGAGACAAGACTCAGGGTCCCAAGTCTGGATCTATGCTGATGTTTTGCTGCCTGCCATATGCAGTGGTAACTGAGTGGGTTGCCTTTCTGAGCCTGTTTCCTCTCCTATCAGTACGGCCTCCTATTGTGTACGGCCTCCTATTGGAGGCATTATATATTAGGTGCTATGACATTGATCAGTGGATCTCAAACCTGGCTACATGTTAGAATGATCTAGGGAACACTTGTAATGACCATGTCCTAGTCAGCTCAACTCTGAATCAATTATAGAGTCATCCATTGATATCCACAGGGGATTCAGGAACTCCTATGAATTCCAAGACTCTTCAATAAAATGGTATGGTATTTATATATAACCTACACTATCCTCTCTTAACTTCATTTCATGAAGTTAACTTCATTTCATGAAGTTAACTTCATTTCATAAAGTGAACTTAACTTCACTTGTAAAAGCTAGTACAAAGTAAATGTTATTTAAGTGGGTCTTATGCCATATCATTTAGGTAATGATGACCAAAAAAATCTGTACATGTTCAATACACATGCAACTTTTTTGCAACTATATTCAGTCTGGGGTTGATGAATCTAGAGATGCAGAACTTGTGGATAGGGAGGACCAAGCAAATCAGAATCACAAGGGACAGGGTATACAAGTGATCCTTAAAGTGTCCTTTCTTGTAATGTGAATATGGATTGGAAACCACTGATGTGGTGTGGAACCACTCTGTAAACTCCCAAATACAAAGTACAATTACAGGTGCTTCATAATTGTTATTCATTGGATGATGATGTCATAAGGGATTAGTTCCTCTGGGAGTAAGGCCGACCATCTGTCCAAAGTATGTACTGGATAAGGGAGAATTGCATTTCAACCAGTTTCTATCCTTGCCTTTACACCAAAAAGGCCAAGCAAAAAAGTAAAATCTGACTCAGATAAGACATGTTGCTAAGATGTTGTAGAAAGAGAGTAGAGTTGGTGTAATAGGATTTAGAAGTGATGCCTCCACAGGTAAACATTCAGTATTTGTTTTATTAAAGTGACTGAAGAGCAAAGGCATATATATCACAATGCAGTGATTTATGCAAATTAGATTCAAAGTGAGACCTTTCTGTGGGAGTCCTCTGTGCAGCATAAAACCCAAATCACTCTCATCTGGATGATACTTTCTCCACTAATCATCTGCTGCTGCAGGATGCAGCCATCCTCTTGTACTACATACATCTTCTCTTCTGGTATCTTCACTGAGCACAAATTCCCCTTTGAGGGATCTTTGAGCTTTACAGATGAGGAGTACAAGGGTCTAAAATCAGACGTGGGCATTTTAAAGCAGTTTCCATACTATCTAGTAACTTTCACGCAGCCGTACTGTCTAAACAAAACTGCCAGATTTGGGGTTTTTTGTTTGTTTGTTTGTTTGTTTGTTTGTTTTGCTCTGTTTTGTTTTTTCGGGACCAGGGATCAAACTCATGACCTTGCACTTGCCAGGCAGGTGTTTGAGCCACTGAGATAAATCCCTGGCCAAAAACTGCCAGATTTGAATGCAATGAATATTTTATATAGAAATAATTCCCTTATGGAAAGTTCATCATATTTTCCACCAAAAGGTATTTCAAAACAAGGAATAGGAGGGAAACTATCCAAGAAGCAAGAAAATGTAAACTTCATAATTTCAATAATAAAACATAATAATTATTGATCATATGAACAAGGATTGCCCAGTCAACACTCACAGATGCATTGTAAATATGCCACCTGGATCATAAGTGAGGAAGCCCTCATTGCCGGGGGCACACATTTGCACAAAGCTAATTAGTGGCAGGGCAGGAAGAGCTAAAAGCTTTATCTATCCATCTCCAGGCTAGGATCACTTGACACTGTATCACCAACTGTCAATATCTTCATGAAGAACTGGCTGCCATGTTCTTTAAACCTGTTCAGATTCACAAAAATTACAGAGAACACTAGCTCCAAGTATCACTTTTGCCTATAAGGTACAACCCAGACTGCTGCACACTGATGTCATCTTCCACAATGTGTTACAGTTATACTGGTTAAAGTTTTATGGAGAAACAGAATCAATAGAAATACTGACATATAATTATGAAAGGGAATTTGTTAGTAAAATCACAGAAACAGAGACTAAAGAGGTCCTTAATGGTGGTCTGCATGCTATAGAGTTGGAAGGTGTCATAGGTACAGCAGAACAAGAAGGATCATGGACACAGCACCAATCTAAAACCAAAGACCTGCAAGTTCTATGGAGACTCACTGGTATAAACTGCATTGAAAGACTGAAAAACCCGAGGCTGGTAGCCACAGGAGATGGCAGCCAAAGATACACCTCTCAAGCAGACCGGAGCTTTTCAAAAAGTTGTGCCCACTTCCTTCATCATTCCCTTTTATTCTACCCAGGCTACAAGGCTACTGGTTGGTGCCACCCATGGTGATGGTGGGTCTCCCCTCTCCGTTTGATGGCCTGCATGCCAAGCACCCCTTGAAACATTCCCAGACATACCCAGAACTGTGCTTTACTAACCTGCTAGGTGTTTCCTAATCAGTTTGACATATCATAATTGACTGTCACACATACCTTAATGTCTTGTTCAGTTTTATTCACCTTGAAGGTTTCACTGATTCTCTTAACCATTCCACAGTCAATGACCACTAACTTTAGAGCTTGTATACAACTGTCTACATCCTTAGCCTAGTGTGAAATAGCTAATCCCTCTGTTCCTTTCCCTACCATAAGCATAAGTTAAATGTAGACATTCTGCATTGGAAGAAAAATCAAACTCCTGGAAACTAAAGGGCAAGATTCTTGGAAGCAAGAGGTCCTCATCTTGTTGTTTCAGGTTTAGGTCATCTAGGACCCTCATGGAGCAGGGCAAGTGAGGAGATCCCACAGGCAGAGACCCCACATGAAGCAGCTAATATATTACCTGTCCCTTAAAACAATGGATGAATGTATTCAAAATTTGTTTGAAAGAAATGAGACAAGTTGCATTTTTAGGTCAAGAAAGGCACTAGAAATTTAATTTAGTTAAATAATCAGAAGGCATGGCAGGCAGTGTGCTAATCCTATGTAGTGGGCAGGTGAAACTGGTGGGTTGTGAGGGGTAAAATGTTTCCCTATCATTTGCATCTTCATCAGTCTTACAATAGACCCAAATTTTCCAAAACTGAGAAACAATTCAAATGCCCACCAATGGTAGAATTAATACATAAATTATTGCATTTCTTTCATGAGAATATGAATGAAGGTGAATGTGAGAAAGTAAAAATGAGTCCGGTAAAACCACACATAAGAGAAAAAATAAATCATAGAATGTAGAATGAAAAGACAGACAGACACATACATACACATACTCCTAAAATATTTGATTCTATTTACTGTATATAAAGTTCAAAAGTAGGCAAAGTTAATCTGAAGTGTGAGAAGCCAGGGGAGTAGCACTTACTGAGAAGGTTAAGTAGAGATCAGGAGGCAAGAGTTGGGTTTCCAAGGGTCTATTTAGTGCTGTTTCTTAACCTGCATGGTTTAATGTGTACATTCACTTGGTGATAAATTACTGAAGAATAGTTATGATTTATGTATACTGTATGTGTGACAGTCTTTAAGGAAATATTTGCACTGTACCTGCTTGCCCATCAAGGATTTAGGTTTGTAACAGCTGAGAAGAGCCTCAGAATCCCTGCCTGGCACATGAAGTCCATTTCTAGAATTAGAAAAGCCATGATGAACAATAGCATATAAGGCAAGAAAGAGCAGAGACTATACTGTGCAGAGATCACCTGGTACTAACTCTTGGGAGCAAGTCCCACAAAATGGGAGAGCCAAGATTGGTGGCATTAAAGACTGATTATCCCAGGTGCCAGGTGGGCCAGAACATGCAGATAAAGCCTAACCAAAAGGGCTCAAGGGTTGACAGTGTTAGATCAGATCTGGCATTATGGACTTGGCCCAGGCCATGGGACCATGGTCATGACTTTCCATCTATGCAGAGTGGCTGTAGTTTCTCAAGGCTTTCTGCCAGAATGTGGACTGTTAGACCTCATTCTGGACTCTTGGCCTCTGTGGAAGTGACTTAATTGAATGGAATAAAATAATGAAGGGAAGCTTTTAGAAACAGTCTAAACAGGATTGGTATTGATGCAGAGCCACTCAAGGAAGAGTGGGGTGCTCTTACCCTAGCACATGGGAAGGAATTCTTGAGTAAAGTAATAGGAAGGAACATAAAGACAAATGAGTCTCAGGATTCAAAAAAGAAGAAACCAAGTCAGATAGTCATGGGCAAGGTGTGAGGGTTTCAGACTTGTGAACCTGTCTTCACATTCACGTTGAACATTTTTAAACCACAGTCATACCCAGAGAGCTAGCAAGAAGCAAAGCCTCAGATGATTGATCATCCTTGGACTGGATATACAAGGCTGATATTTTGCTAACTAAACTCCAAATATGTGGAGTCATTCACAGCTATAACATCATGAAAAACAGGTTGTGAACCCCCAGTAGATGTTCCAGTCCAACTTGAATTGGTGACTAAGGAGGGCCATGTCCATCTTTGATCAAGCCATTACAATGGAGAATGGATCTAAAGAGACAAAATCCAAGTTTACACTCAGCCTAGTATCTGCCTGCCATAAAAACTGATCAGAAGATCAGCTGGAGATGAATTTTATGCTGAGACTTACCTGGTATATGATGAAGGTTAATATTCAGTGTGGCTTCCTGAGGCATGAGCAGTTCCCATTATCTTCATCTCTGAAGGTTTAGCTACCAAGTAGTGTTTCCTTTACTGGTGATTGAGATGCAGAATAAATTGGGAAATCACCATGGAAATACAAATGCAATATGCCTACGAGTATGTCTAACTCCCTGGCATGGAGGTTTTAGGCATTAGGAAGTGTGATAGTGATCTATCCCAGATAGGTTTCAAGAAATCTAAAAGGAAAGTTGTTTCATTTTAGTACATAAAATGCTTCCTAAAAGATTATTATAGGAAAAGCTTTGATTAGCAGAGTTTCTCGAATCTTGCCCAAACATCTAAAACAATATAAGCAGATATCCTAAATCTACCGCCAGTGCCCACCCTAGTCCCCATCGCAGCATTTCTTGTTCAAAATAAATAGAGTCGTGCGCTGGTAGAGCTTTCAGGGTTACAACTGATCTACTTGAAAGGTGTGATTTATGGCACGCTGATCTCAAGCATTTTGACACAATGCCCAAAAGGTTATAAAGCAATAATATAGAGAGTCCTCACTCCATGGGTGGAATCTCATTTCCAAGCCAGTCTGAGATCACCAACTGCCAGGACAAAGAGCTCTTTCTGGATTATATGTACCTAATGAAGCTGGATTCAAAAGGCAGACAGCTTTTGAAACATTCAAGCATAAATAAAGTGGTAGCTGAGATAATCTCTCTCAGCCCTCATTTTTTCTGTTCCTGCCAGGATTCCATTCCCACTCAAGGATTACAGTGTTGCTCACCTCAAGTTAGTTGCTTTTGTCTCCTCTGTCTCTCCAACACATTGGAGAATAATTTCAACCTCCATCACAGACTTTCCACAAATTGAGACGATTAATCAGATGCCCTGAAATTTACCAGAATGCGGTATTCTCTCCCAAGAGCATGTGGTTGACAATCTTCCATACCTGTCTGTGCTTTCGTTTCCTCATCTGTTAAAATTGGATGCTGGTGGCCTGTACTTACCCATGGGGCTATTTTGAAGACAAATGAAATTCAAATAACTAAGGTACTTAGCTCAATGTCTCTCCCATAGCAGGTGATCCACAAGTAGTGGGAATGATTTATAACCCATTAGGAGTCATTGACCACATAAATTAGAGGACACTGAGGGGCCAGAGAGAGCATGTGGTTTAAAATGTGCATGGTGGGAGGGCATTTGGAAGGAATCCTGGAAAGGCAAATGAAAGGTCCCCTAAAGAACATGCATGGCTACTTCACAGGGCCCATTGAAGAAGCAAGATTCATTATCAAACCAAGAGCTTCAGTATAAAGTGGCTTCATTATGGTCCCCAAACCTCTTCTTGTCACTAAGATTTCTATTTCTGAGTATGTCTTACAAAAAGCAGTGGTAGGTTCAGGAAACTTTCAGAGTTGTCTGTTAAGTAGTATGCAGTGGAAGATGGAGAAGCACCCACCATCTCTAGAAAAATGAGCAAAAATCTGATCTTGTTAAGGGCTAATTAAACCACACTCAGGCGTTTCAAATGTCCTAAGATGGAGATCTTTGCCCCTGGCTTGCTTCCCTTGATTTACAAAAATAAAATTTAAAGAGAAATTAAAGACATGTGTTTCTGAGAATTTACACTTATTTCACCAAATCTATTGTTTTCTGAGATTGTTTGAAGTCTAATAAGACTAATGAGCCTTTTTAAAATATCTTTTAAACTCCTTTTTTTCTTAGGACATTTAAAGGCTTTCAAAGTTTTGTCCCAAGGGTAAAAATAATAAATTAATAATAAATTGCTCAAAACTCTCAACGCCTTAAGGTTCAAATTATACTTAATACTCCAAACCCAAGGGATATGAATTATTACTATAGTCTATTATAGCTTTTTATGAGGTTTTACAAAGAGGAAAAAGAAGCTACAGGGAAGGTCATTAGAGTTCATTGTGGGATTTGCTTCATAACCATGCCCAAAACCAGGACTTCTGGAACTTTCTCAGCCAAACCTCCAGAAGAAGTCCTTCACACCTTCCAGCTTGGCTGTATCAATTGGGCTAGACGAGTCTCACTGAGAATACTGACTTTGAGCCTGGATTATTTTTGGCTGGTGAACCAGAGCACTCCTAGAGTGGTTCTTTTGTAGTGTATACAAAAGTGTCACATAAAATAGGTGATATATTATTAAATCCCTGTGGGATGAAAAGGGAACAATTCTTTTTTTTTCCAGGAGTGTGCAAAGGAGCCAACCGACAACACCCCTTGAACTCTGTACCTTGTCATCTGACGACCTCTGGCGGTGGAATTTTTCCCAGCCTGTGTGAATCAATGCTGAGCCAAACCACCCCAGGCTACATTTTCCTACATTCCCTTCCTCTTGTTTTGTCATTCACATTATGCAAGGAGCAAGAATCAGTTGCAGACACCCAAAACAAAGTGATGCATGTGCCTCACCAGGCTGTCATTTCACAAAAGTTTTCTGGTGCCCTTCTCTTTCAGGGATTCTCTGATACACTTCCCATAGCAAGGAAAAGAAGCCAACATGAAGGAAAATGTGACACGCACAGTGGTTTTCATCCTGCTACTTTTTCTCAACATCAGACTTCTGAATGGTGAGTAAGAGATGTCCTGTTCACTTGTGTTGCCTGGAATTTTACCCAGAGTGGAAAGGCCATTGAGGCCTTACAGTGCAGTTATGAAAAATTACAATGTTCTTGTCGTGTGTTTCTTTTAAATTATTTGCACATTTTTAAAGAATGAACTAAGATATATCATATACAGATACAAGTCCCCTATGATGAATGTGATCATTATTTATTTCTAAATTGTACCAATAAATTCATTTTTTAAAATTAATGCAGACATGGGCTGGGAATATAGTTCAGCAGCATAAGTGCCTGCCTAGCAAGCACAGGTCCAGAGTTCGATTCCCGGTACAAAAAAAAAATTAATGCAGACAACTAGTGCAAAATCTTGTCCTTGGTGTTCTTCTTTCAGTTCTCATTTTGAGGTTGTAATGAAACAGCTCTGAGAATGATGGCACCTAAGTCCAGTCCAAATTCTGCCAATTGCTAGCTGTGTAATCTCGATCCAATTGCCTACCCTCTCTGGGTTCTCCAATTTTCAAAGTTAGGATGCTGAAAAATCTTTAATAATCACAAAAGGACATAAAAGATTGCTGTGACATGGTGGGAATTTGGTATGCCCAACACTATTACTTGTGCTAATAGAAGAAATAAAATCCACAGCTAAATTAGAAAGTGTGTGCCTATGTATTATTTCTGTGTAGCTAGCCCTTGCATTTCTAGATGTAAATATTTCTATATGTAATGTATGTACATTAACTCTTTGTGATGCTTGATTACAAATGTTTCTCTGTGCGTGCCTGTGTAGGTATATATTCATGTGTGGATATATGCCTGTGTGTGTTACTATTTTCATGTGCACCTATCATCTGTAAATGTATGTAAGCAATGTGTACTGTCATAAGTATATCCCATGTATATTTGTGTGTGTTACATGTTTGTGCATTGTTATAGTGCATGTGTGTACATTCACATGGGATCTACATACCTGTATTGCAGTACCTGTGTAATTTTCTTTATGTGTCTATATATTGAAACAATCAATTGTTTACATGTCTTGTCTATAGTTCACGAAGGGAACAACTAATTATAATTTCACAAATTTACCCTCTTCTTTTGAATTTCCTAAAAGAACTATTAATGATCAAGAAAATGTGAAAGATAAGCTTCTAGACAGAAAAGAGAGAGAGAGAGAGAGAGAGAGAGGAGAGAGAGAGAGCGCAGAGGTCGGAGTAATCCGTAAGAGAAATTCCAAGTACTCCAATGAGTAACAGTCATCCAGATTGGCTTCAAGTATGCTCATTCCTGACTGTCGATTTTGAGGTTTTATAAATAAACTTTCCCTTCTATGCTATATGCGCCCTGAATAGAAACAAATTAAAAGAAACCTTCATTTTTTCATAACTCCAGAGAACATTCTCTTGCAAGAATCTTCCTGGAAGATAAGCAATACTGCAAATATTGCTAAGCAAAGCTGCTCTAAGTTCACATGCACAGTTCTCAGGGAGGCCTGTGAGCCATAATGTAGCTCAGTTCCAACAGACATGGCCAGCCTGGTGTCCTGGGCTCCACATCATGTCATCCCATTAAATTCTTCTTTGTGGTAAGGTTGCTTAGAGACCCCTTTCCCATCCTTGTCCACTCCTGAAGCCCTGGTACTTTATTAGAAGTTCTGGCCTACGATCTGTGTGTGGATGAGGGAAAAGGGCAGAAAAAAACAGAAAGGACCCCCTGAGCTTCTGGTGCCAACCTGAGAGCTCTTGTGTCTCTTCTTGACTTCTGGACTAAACACTGGAACCTCAAGCTTGGCAAGAAGGAAAAGCAGCTAGAGTTACACAGTTACCCTTGGTCTCCCGAGCCCAGCAGTATTAGGGCAAACTCCCAGGAATATTCTTCTCTTCTCTGGACCTAATAATGGCCAAGAAAACCAGCTTGCCTAGAGCTCTGAGGATTAGTCAACTAAAAAATCTTATCCTATTGGCCTTATATTTTTCACATTACCTCATGCAGATATTACAGTCCAGGAGCAGATACTGCTTTTACTTAATCATAGTGGTTATACTTCAGAAGGAATTGTCACCTGTCCTCCTTCTTACCATGTCCCTTCTCCAAAAAGATCCATAGAATTATAAAAAAATCTCTTTGACACTTCACCACAAAAAAATCTGAAAAAAGGAGAAAATATGAGAAAAAAAGGAATTACAAACCAAGATTCAGAAATGGTAACAAGGAGGAGGGGGAAGTAAGAGTAGGTCATCAGGTCAAAGCTGAGTGAAATCAAGAGAAAGGGAAGGAAAGGCAGAGATGCTGAAGGGGAAAGGAAGTATCTGAGAGTCACCCAGATAAAGGGAGCAACAGTGATACGATGAACAAACCAAAGATCAAGACAGAGTAGAGTTGGCAATGTAGCAATGGCAGAAAAATGGAATTTTGTGAAAGCAGATATAACAGAGGAAAATGTATTGGCAAAGCATGCGCAGGTTGCTTATACCTGATGAAGATCTCTTTGTATGGTTATGTTTACATTGAAGGTAGGTATCAGCCTTCTAGATTGTGGAATTCTTCAATTCCCATGTATCCATCTGGTTCCAAGGTTCACTCTTCACTGAATTTCAGTTAATTATTAGTTCTCACATAAGCTATTGATATCTCCATCTCAAAATGCAGACACACCACCACCACCACCACCACCACCACCAAACACTCGCTATCTCTATCTCTGTTTCTATCCCTATCTCTCTCTCTCTCCTACCAACACCTGTGTAGCTCAGAGAGGAGAGTTATCAGAAGCTGGTACTTTGGCCTTTCTGACCACAGTAACCCTAGATATACGCTCTCCACAGCCTCGTTTATCACTGGCCTGGGTGCCATCAGTTTGTGTATATTAGTAATGGAACACTCAAATTGTGGAATAAACCTCAGTGCTGACTCCAGTCTCTGTGACTTTTTTTTTTTTTTTAGGAGAGTCACCTCCCGGAAAACCTGTCATCTTTAAATGTAGTTCTCCTGACAAGGAAACATTCACATGCTGGTGGAAGCCAGGATCCAATGGAGGACTTCCCACCAACTACACACTGACTTACCACAAGGAAGGGTAAAACTTTCTCTCCTACAATAATGGCAAGAGTTTGTACACACTGCTGGCCAAAGTAGTATTGGTTTTATAATGACCATACTCCCCTGGTTTTACATCAGTCAAGCTCATATCCCCAGGGACAGAGAGTCTAATATATCTGCCCACCTTGTCTCATTGAGGTTCTTTACAAACTCTCTCAATCCACATAAGCCCATCAGCCACAGAAGCAATGCAAAATCAGTAATGTTACAAGTTGCCACTCCCAAGCTTAGGTTGCAATTCAACATCCCATACAAGTATTTTCTAAGTCCTAATTAATCCTAGATGCTTATCTATTACTTGTGCCATTTATAACTTCTTGGTAAATAAGTTATTTTGTGATATGATGATTATGTAAATAGATACCATAAATCTTTGACAAATACAGTACAATACATTTTCAAATTATTTCATGTCCAATAAAATAAAGAATACATAATAAATATATGGTGAGGATTTTTCTTTAACAAACTGCTGATCTGGAATCAGGGTCTTCTGGGGAATATATTTGGATGTAATGTTGTCACAAGGACTAAAGATCATCTCTGGGTGATAGTGTTACTAAACTCACAAGGAGACTCTTCTGGAAATCTTGGGGAAGCTGTACCTTACCCCCAAAAAAGAAAAGGTGTATCTGTAGTGGAGAGAGCTGGTCCACTTTCTGGTGACTACATTTGGTTGTACAAAAAGCTTTCCTCCAATCTGGAACCAAAAAGAGTATCATGCAAACAGATTTCAGGATCCTCAACTGGTAACCAAAATTAGATAAGCCTCTGTACCTTTGTGGTATATCTGGAATTGAGGTTCCTAAGTCAAAATATAAGAAATCTAATGAGCTACTTCAGACTGAACTAGTTGCTTTCAAAGTCACTTTACTCTGTTGCTGACTTAATACCACTTGAAATATATTGATATTAGTTTGATTCTTCTGAATCCTCTTTTGCAAATCTAATTCAATTTGTATGTGCAAAAGATGCTGCCCAGTGAGAAAGTCCTGGTTACAGTGCCCTGGGTATGTCAGTGCCTTGACCATTGACAGTGCAAAGATTTATTGGCAAGAAACACCTATCACAAAGCTCACAAAAATATTAGTAGAAAGGAAGAATCAATGAGAGGCAGAGAAATAGAGACTCCAAAACAACTTTTTTTACCCTCACTCCTTGCTGCTGTGGAAAGAGCACAGGGACCTATTCTGCTCTGGTGTTTGCATGTTGAATATCTGGTGGTATTGATCTATAAAGAAAGAAAAGTAAGACTGGTTATTATTTTTATTTACTCCTAACATTTTACTCCTTCTAGAGAGAAAATCATCTATGAATGTCCAGACTACAACACCAGTGGTCCCAACTCCTGTTATTTTAGTAAGGCGTACACCACCATGTGGTCAGTGTATAACATGAGAGTGCATGCTACTAACAAGAAGGGAAGCAGTACCTCAGATGAACGTGTGGTAGACGTGGCTTACATAGGTAAGGGGAAAAGCAGAGGGTGGAGGATTTGTTATTCCCTAACTTCTTACCCAAACTCAGTTTGAATCTTCTTGGCTTATGGATGGATTCCCCTAAATAGAGGTGAGATTATTCACAACATCTTGTCAACTAGTGTTTCTAATTAACTTTTGGTGTTGTGTTATTCATGACAGTTAAGTTTGGCACTGAAGACTTCTGTGTTCTTGTCCTTTCCCTTGACCCTAATTCCATCCTACTGTATCCAGCATAAATGTTCTATGCGTGTCTCCTGCCCTCACACTGCACTCCCATCTTCCCTGGCAAACTGAGATTTCTTTTCATTCCCATTTTAGAATACAGAACTATTTCATGGAGAAGCAGCTCTTGGAAGTTTATCTGATTGTGCTTCTACAGAAATTGCTCCAATTGCTTTACCCAAATTCATTTCTTAGGAACAACCTAAATTATTATTTTACGAATAAAAAGTTGGCAAACAAATAGTGTTACTTGGGTACCAGGCTGACAGCCAAAATCATAGGTACAATGTTCAGAGAAGGTATTAGCCAAATAGAACAAACTCAGCCTGAGAGATGTTCCTTGCTTTGCATAATCAACATTAAGCTGCAGGGCAATTGGGCATAGCTACAGTGGCTTCTATAATTAGGGAGGAGATAAAATGAATCCTAGGACAAGAGATAGCTTGCCCAGGACTGTGTTCATTCTTACCTTGAGTAATAATCTGTGAAGCTAACTAGTTTCAAGGTCATTCAAGTCTTTTTGATTTATCTAGTTCCACCCAACAAGGAAAATCAGGTTGGGACCCTCCAGTATCCATTTCTACATCATCCTCCTGGCATGAGTGGTTGCTCCTGAACCAGAAAAGCTTCCACTACCAACTGTTCAGACTTGAATATTTTGTCCTCCAGAAAATCACTGGAATGAGCATCAGGGTGGGAACTAAATTTGAACTTATTTTAAGAAAAAACAGAAAAGCAATTCCACTGACAAGTAGGAATAAAATACATTTTGATTGTATAAACTCATTTGAAATGAGATGTCTTTAAGATGATAAGCTATTGTTGTAGGCTCTTTCTTGAATTTCCTTGCCCTTGAATGTTATATTTCAGGATGAAACAATGAAAACAAGGGAAGTTCTGAGATGAGTGACTGTTATAATGAATTTGGTCAACAAAATAATGAGTTCATTAAAGAAAATAAGGATACTTTTAAAAATGAAATTGAGATGTGTGTATAGAACCAATAAGCTTTGATTCTAGAAATCAAATTCCCTGCTATTTTGGACTGGAATATGTGTTAGATCACATTTTTGAAAATAGAGTTTTAGCTCTTGATAGTCAAGAAGAGCACCTGGGCCTACTTATATGCCTGTGCACCTAGTGGTTCTCCAGGCCCAGCTTCTGCATCTCAATCAAGAGAGACAAGAATCTGCAGAGAGGTGGAGATTGTGTGAGGAAAGGGGATTGTGCTCCAGGGGCTCTGCCAGGCCCAGTTATCCACACCCAGCTTCTGCATCTCAATTAAGAGAACCCAGAGTCTACAGAGAGGTGGAGGCAGCCTGGGGACAGGGGATTGTACCCCTGGGGCTCTGGCGGCCCCAGTTCTCCAGGCCCAGCTTCTGAATCTCAATCAAGAGAGACAAGAATCTGCAGAGAGGTGGAGATTGCCTGAGGGGGCGAAGTACCTGCAGAGGTGCTGAGACTGCTCCAGTAGCTGAGGGTGCAGGAGGAGATTTGCAACACACCCAGAGGAAGCTTTGGAACACCACTCAAACCAAGGAAATAAAGAAAAAATGACAAAAGGAAAGACCAAAAGGCAGGCTCAAATCACCAGCCCAGCCCATCTCAAGAAAGCCTGGGAGCCATGTACATAGAAGAAAAGAGAAGCCATACACCTAAAATGACTGAAATGATGCCAACTGAAATAAAGAAGCAAATAGGGGAAACTATAGAGAAATTCAAATTAGAAATAATTGCCCAGATAAAAGAAGAAATGATAAAAGTAGTGAAAGAAATAGTGAACACATCTAGTGAAGACACAGCTAAAAAATTAGAGGAACAAAGCAAACAGATAGAATCCCTGAATGAACACTGTAAGAAACAAACAGAATGCATAAAGCAGATTCAAAGATATATACAGGAAATCAAAAATTCTGTTGAAAGCTGTAAAAAATGCCTCAATGAAAGTGAAGATAGAATTTCAGACCTCGAAGATAAGATTGCAGCTAGTGAACAGGAAAGGAAAGATCTTTTAAAAATACCAAAGAATCAGGAAATAACCATTCAACAGCTACATGATGCAAAGAAAAATAACATAAGATTAATAGGGATAAATGAAAAAGGAGGGGACAGCCCAAATGATATCAAGAGGATATTTACAGAAGTAATAGCTGAAAAGTTCCCCAACATGAGAAGGGAAACTGACATTTGGATTAGTGAAGCATATAGAGCTCCAAATAGCCATAACCAAAATAAAACTACAACCAAACACATAATAATAACCATCCCAGAACCCACCACAAAAACAGAATACTAAAAGCTGTTAGAGAGAAAAGACAGATCACCCATAAAGGAAAACTTATCAGAATCACAGCAGACTTTTCAACACAAACAATGAAGTCAAGAAAAGCATGGAGTGAAGTATTTCAGATCCTAAAGGAAAACCACTTCCAACCCACACTGACATACCCCGCAAAACTGTCCTTCAAAATGGATGGAGAAATAACATACTTCCATGACAAAGAACAGCTGAAAAATTTCATGACCACAAAACCAACCCTACAAGGAATACTGAAAGATATTCTAGATATACAAGGGATAAAACCAACAAGCAAGGTAGACAACTAAATAGAATGGAAAGCTAAAGATACAACAGCAGAAAGATAACATGTCAACAATAAATCAATATATAACAGTTATAACCATTAATGTAAATGGCCTCAACTCACCAATCAAAAGAAACAGACTGGCAGAATGGATCAAGAAACAACATCCAACCATATGCTGTCTACCAGAAACCCATCTTACCCAAAAGGAAACCCATAGACTAAAAGTCAAAGGATGGAAAACAATACTTCATGCAACAGGAAACCAAAAAAAAGCAGGAGTAGCAATCCTGTTTGCAGACAATGTGAATTTCAAACCAAGAATGATCCAAAGAGATAAAGAAGGTCACTACATACTAGTTAGGGGAAAACTTCAAGAGGAAGAGATAACAATCTGAAATATATATGCACCAAATTCCAGAGCACCCAGCTATACAAAGCAAATATTAATGGAAATGAAAAGTCAAATAAGCAATAACACAATTATACCAGGGAGATTTTAACACACCATTGACACAGAGGGACAGATCTACTAGACAGAAAATCAGCAAAGAAATAACAGAACTGAATCATACCTGTGAACAAATGGACTTGATAGATGTATATAGAGTTTTCCATCCAACAACATCAGAATATACATTCTTCTCAGCAGTACATGGGACATTCTCTAAAATAGAACATATACTATCCCACAGAACATATTTAAGTAAATGCAAAAGAATTGAAATTATCCCATGCATGTTATCAGATCATAGTGCCATGAAATTAGAAATTAACCACAAAAGCAACTGGAAAAAACCTCGCAAAAACATGGAAACTAAGTAATACACTCTTGAGCAATCAGGGGGTCACAGAGGAAGTTAAAGAAGAAATTAAACAATATCTACAAGTAAATGAAAATACAGACACAACTTACCGGATTTTGTGGGATGCAATGAAAGCAGTCCTGAGAGGAAAATTTATTGCACTGAGTTCCCACATCAGGAAGACAGAACGAACACAAATAAACAACCTGATGCTACAACTCAAACATTTAGAGAATGAAGAGCAAGCCAAGCCCAAAGCCAAAAAAGGGAGGAAATTATAAGGATTAGAGCAGAAATTAATGCAATAGAGACTAAGAAAACAGTGCAAAGGATCAATGAATCAAAGAGTTCGTTCTTTAAAAGAATAAATAAAATTGATAAGCCCCTACCCAACATTATTAAAAAAGGAAAGAGAAAACTCAAATTCATGCAATAAGGAATGAATAATGTGAAATTACCACAGACTCTGTGGAAATACAGAAGATCGTCAACACCTATTTCAAAAACCACTACTCTCATAGGTTCGATAACACTGAAGAAATAGACAGATTCCTAGATACATATGAACTACCAAAGCTGGATCAGGAAGATGTAAAACTGCTGAATAACCCAATTTCTATTAATGAAATTGAAAATGTAATTAAGACCTTGCCAACAAAGAAGAGCCCAGGCCCAGATGGATTCACTGCAGAATTGTACAAGAAATACAAAGAAGACTTAATGCTGACATTCCTCAAACTCTTCAGTGAAATTGAAAGGGAAGCAATTCTTCCTAAGTCATTCCTGGAAGCAAATATTACTCTAGTACCAAAACCAGAGAAAGACCCAACTAAAAAAGAGAACTATAGGCCAATCTCCCTAATGAACATAGATGCAAAAATTCTCAATAAAATATTAGCAAACAGGATGCAGCAAATCATCAAGAAAATTATTCACCCCAACCAAGTGGGATTCATCCCAGGAATGCAGGGATGGTTCAACACATGTAAATCAATAAGTGTAATCCACCATATCAATAGAGCAAAAAGCAAGAACCACATGATCATCTCTATTGGTGTAGAAAAAGCTTTTGATAAGGTCCAACACTCATTCATGATAAGAACCTTAGAGAGAATTGGAATAGATGATCTTTACCTCAATATGATAAAGGCCATCTATGACAAACCTACAGCCAGCATCATACTAAATGGCCAAAAACTGAAAGCCTTTACGTTAAAATCAGGTACAAGACAAGGATGTCCCCTATCACCTCTCCTATTCAACATAGTACTGGAAATACTAGCCAGAGCAATTAGATGAGAGAGAGAAATAAAAGGAGTAAAGATAGGAAAAGAGGAAGTTAAATTATCATTATTTGCAGATGACATGATACTTTACATAGAAGACCCCCAAAACTCCATTGAAAAACTCCTAGATATAATAAATAAATTCAGCAATGTAGCTGGATACAAAGTCAATACTCAAAAATCAATAGCATTCCTATAAACTAACAACAACAATACTGAAAGAGAGGTAAGAGAAGCCACACCCTTCACACTAGCATCCAAAAAAATGAAATACTTAGGAATTAAGCTCACAAAAGAAGTAAAAGAGCTATATAAGGAAAATTATAATACACTGAAAAAGGAAATCGAAGAGGACCTCAGAAAATGGAAAGATATCCCCTGTTCATGAATAGGAAGAACAAACATTGTGAAAATGGCCTTTCTCTCAAAATTACTATACAGATTCAATGCAATCCCAACCAAATGACACTAACATACCTCATAGATCTAGAGAAATCACTCCTAAAATTCATCTGGAACCAGAAGAGACCTAGAATAGCAAATGCAATTGTAAACAGCAAAGGCAAGGCAGGAGGCATCACAATCCCTGACTTGAAATTATACTACAAAGCTACAGTAATAAAATCAACATGGTACTAAAATAAAAACAGAACTGAAGATCAATGGTATAAATTGGAAGATACAACCGCAATCACAAACCCACTCAACAACCTTATCTTTCATAAAGCGGCCAAATATGTTTGCTGGATTGTTCTTCTGCATTGTTTCTTTTTTAAGATTTAGATCTTTGATCCATTTAGATTTTAGTTTAGTACATGGTGATAGGCATGGGTCTAGTTTTAGTCTTCTACATATGGATAGCCAATTTTTCCAGCACCATTTGTTGAAGAGACTGTCATTCTTCCAGCAAACATCCCACTTCTAGGCATATTCCCAGAAGATCTGAAAACATCATCCCACTGTGATATATGTGCACCCATGTTTATAGCAGCACAATTTGTAATAGCCAGATCTTGGAAACAACCTAAGTGCCCATCAACTGAGAAATGGATAAAAAAGTTGTGGCATTTTTATACAATGGAGTACTACTCAGCTATAAAGAATGACCACATTGAGATATTTATAAATAAATGTACATGACTTGAGGCCATACTCATAAGTGAAATAAACCAGACTCACATGTATAAATACTGTATAGTCTCCCTAGTATGAGAGTTGATAAGAGTATCTAAGAATTTAGGGTAATCATGAGTCCTCATTCATAGCTTTGAAGCCTTTCAATGTTTTCATTCATCAGTTGGAATGGTTTTATTCTGTTTTGTTTGACTATATCATGCATGATGGTATGAACAGCTGTTCTGAAGAAAACAAAACATTATGACAGCTATTGCTGATTTAATATCATCCTTCTTAGAAGTCCTACCATGCTTCTATTCTTCTACTACCATTGGTTCTATATATCACATTGTGTCTTATTGGGATTTGAATATGTGTGATATTATAAACAAAATTTTTTATCAAAAATGAGATCTTATAGTACCCATTGATCATTCTCTGTTATTTGGTTCAGAATACCCTGTAATTCTTTCACTCTTTGAATGGTTTTATACTATTTTGTTATGTTTGATATTATTGTATTTGAAACTATGCTCAACTATAGCAGAGAAAGAGATATTGTGATAGCTACTGTTAATGTCTGGTTGTTTTAATGCAAAGTACTGTGTTGCCTATGTTGTTCTCTTCTGATATGCTCTGTTCTGCCCTCTTTTGTTTTATTCTCTTTAAAATAAAATTTTAAAAAAGAAAATAATAGAAGAAATGTTCCTAAAACTGTCCTACAACCCTGCATCATACAGCTTTAATGACAAGTCATGGAAATTCAATTTCAATTCATTTTTCACAACAGTTTTTCTATCAGTTTGATTCTCATTCAATAATGACTTGCAGCATAGATGACACCTGTACATCATTGGCAAATAAATGCTCAAAAATTGATTTCTTTTTCATTGTCATTGTTGTGTAATATTGAGCTAAGATAAGAACTCTTTAAAATAGCAATTCCTGCTTGGGGCTATTTTGCCTCCCCTAAGATGTTTAGCAGTGTCTGGAAATGTTTTCAAATGTTGAAACTTAAAGAAGGCAGGAGTATTAATGACTTCTAATAGTTAGAAGCCAGAGATGCTGTTGAGCATCCTACCATGCGTCAGACAGTCCCTCCACAGCAAACGATTGTCCAGTGCAAAATGTCAGTATTTCTGAGGTCTAGAAACTTTGCCATATAGGATTCATTCTGGATGTCTTGGACTTTTGTACATGAATTTTTTGATTAAAGGCATTGCTGACTATGTGTATAACTTAAAATGTTAATATATATATTATATATCATTTAATATATACAGTAGAACCAATGCACAATATGACATTTCTGTTTAAATTTTAGAAGATATTTCAAGTTGTTTCTCACAGCAACCACACCCATTTACATTCCCATTAGCAAGGTATGAGAGTTCCAGTTTCTCCATATCTTCACCATCACATATTATTTTTCACCATTTTAAATTCTAGCCTTCCTAGTGGATATAAAATGGTAGCTAACTGTGGTCTTGGTTTATATTTCCCAGAAAATTTATGGCATTGAGCATCTTTTAATAAGCTTTTGGCCATTTTTTTGCCTCAAATTTGGCAATCTCTGCACCTCACTTTCCTCAGTTAATCCCAAGGAGAGCTGCCTCTAGATCATATTTTTCCACAGGGTCAAATATCATTTTTATCAAATATGAAATCTTAAATAACTAATTTTACCTCCTCTAAGCTGATTTCTTCCCTGTATACGGGGTGTATTAGTAGAATGGTATGATGTTGGAGGGATTAATGGTATGATGTTGGAGGGATTAAATGATGCAGGAATGGAGTTTTATGCAGATTATGTGTAGTAAGCACTCATCTTGATATTAGGAATTTTGTAAATATCTGTTGAATGAGTGAATGGGCCAAGAGGCTATTTAAAGGTCTTTAAAGGGATCATCACCAAAAAGCTCAACCTCAAGGTGCATTTCAATAATATATCTGAAAGACTAGATAATGTTTATCATTGGGAGTATTATAAACATTAAATGTGAAATGTAATTGATGAACCAAAGATGTGTCTGACTTTATTTGGTGGAAAATGAAGAATACACCAAGAATGAAATCTCAGCTGCATATGTTACTCTTACCATACAAATTCAGCTTGAAATGAAAATATGAGAGAAAAAGCTTTTGTCTTCCAGTAGTTCACAATACAATAGACAGAGTGGACCAATAAATAGAAAATGCAATTCATAATAAGAAATTCTGGAGCCAAATAAAGAGTGCAACCAATGAATGCAACTGGATTTTCTCTTATATCTGTAGTTGAACCACATCCTCCTAAGAACGTGACTTTGGAAATAAAACGGCCAGAAGACAGAAAACCATATCTATGGATAAAATGGAGCCCACCTACCCTAGCTGGCATAAAATCTGGCTGGCTTATACTACTGTATGAAGTTCGATTAAAACCTGAGAAAGCAGTTGATTGGGAGGTGAGTCAAACAGAAGCCTTTTGAAGGAACCATGTCCTTTAGCAAGATTGAATCCCCACAACTGAGAACATTTATCCAATTAGTAGACCACCATATTAATCTCTTCATGCAGACAAAATCCATCCAGATATGGAAAGGCCTTCTCTCCTCTACTGAGACTGAAAAGGGTTCATCTTAGGCTCTCCCAGAAATAGTTCTTTGCACTGTACAACTTGCTTCTCCCTGTTTCCCACCTTCCTTCCTAAGTACATCTTAGATCCTGACACCCATGAGAGCACATAAATTAGACTAGGAGAAGAAATGGTCATATCCCAGTGTCAATGGCTGTGTTTGTAAAGAAATACTTTAAGATACTTCAATGTAAAGAAATAATACAGCATATTATATATATAGGCAGTATGATATTCTATCTCTAAATATGTATTTTTAAGAGACATTTCCAAACATAACCAAAATAATAACATCATGCATAAGAAAATTATTTATAATCTTTAACAACATGAAATATCCAGTCCATATTTTATCCCCCACCATGTGTTTCAAAAATAACTTTTACATCTGGCTTGGCAAACTAGAATCCACTTCAGGACCACAGGTAGTCTTTGGTCACTATATCCTTTTGGTTTTAATGCATTCAGAAGGCTGAGCCACTTGATCAATAAACTAACCCATCTTTCCATTGTCTAATTTGTTCTCCATGGATTCATTTGGCTGATTTCACTGCCTCTGCATTTCCTGAAACTAGACATTAGTTCTTGATTATATTCTGTTTAAACAATTTTTGGTCTATGCATTTCAGAGGTGATATGTCCTTCATAATGCATCTTATCAGGAGATACATCTGGTTAAACAATAAATGATGTCAAATGACCTTTGGACTGGGGAGATGACAACCTGATCCCTTAACTTTAAAATCATGTTTAATTTGTGCACAATCATTTCAACATGCATGAAGACCCTGTTTTCTTCCGTCTCATAGATTTAAAACCAATCAATAATCTTTGAATCAGTTACTTCCTTGGAACTTAGAAGATTTTTTTCAATTCTATTATCCCTCCTATATTTATAATGTTAATTTACTTATAACATTATCTTATCTTGCATGAAGTGGAATTGACAGTATGTGGAATATTTGTGTTTTTTTCAAATATAGTTCCAAATGGAAGAATAGAAAACCAGTTGAATTTTTTCATGAGAAAATTTGAAAACAAGAAAGAGATAGAACTGAAAGGGAAGAATGGAATAATGAAAGTGTGGTATTTTCTAAGTATGGTCATCCACACTAATGTCTCCAGTAAGTTATTACTTAGGGAAAATGACAAAATTCAGAAATAACCTTCTTTTTCCTTGTTCCTCCTTAGACACATTTTGCAGGGCAGCAGACACATTTTAAGATTCTCAGCTTGCACCCAGGATACAAATACCTTGTCCAGGTTCGCTGTAAGCCGGATCACGGATTCTGGAGTAAGTGGAGCCAAGAGAACACCATTGAATTTCCCAGTGGTAAGTAAGTGTCCTGATTACCTTTCGCTTGTAATCCTGGATATTTTTAAATGGCAAATTTGCATTAAAGCCACGCATGGTGGTGCATGCCTGTAATCCCAGCACCTGAGAGGCTGAAACGGGAGGATCATTGGAAGAGCAAGACCAGTCTGGGCTACAAAGTGAGCTCAAGGCCAACCTAAACTATATAGCAGAAACCTGTCTCCAAAAAACAAAAATAAGGAAATTTTTGCATGTAATTACTACTAATGGAGAAATCATTTTGAACATTAGCCAGAAAAATAAGCAGAGATAGATTTATAATCTCTTTACCAAACACACAGACATTTGGAAGAGTTTACATCACTCCCTGGCTTCCTGGGTCACTGTCACTGAGGCTCTGTTTTTAGCATAGTCTGTAGGCATGGCTCAAAGGATTTAAGGATTAATCATTCCGTCCTCCCCATCTATCTCATCCCCATCATTTAGAGGATCCAGTCAAGACCACCATCCAATTCTCCCAGGATTTATAAGGTATCAATTCAGAAGTGAGAACTGTTTAGTTTCTGAAAAGAATTTTATATGAGAAATTTTCAGTGCTAACAAAGTGCCATTAAATATGGTGTCTTTTATTCTGTACCAGAGCAAGTCATCTTGTATTTCTAAAGTATCTTACAGTTTACAGCGTCTTTGTCTCATTTAGTACCTCCAACTCTCTTGGGTATTAAATAAAATGTAATTACCACTAGGAATTAAAAGTAAGAAAACTGAAACTCAGGGAAGGTAGGAGTCTTACCAGATCAACACTATGAAGTCTAGCTCTTCTGACAACTTGTCTGACTTAAGTATCAGGGGGTTCATTTGTTAGGCATTGGAAAAAGCACTGAATAACTGTGAGTCAGGACATGCATCAACTTTAGCCCTGGCTTATACTAAATAAAAGCAATGGTTTTAGAAGCAGAAAGCCTGTGTTCTAGTCCCAGACTGCTACTCAATAGTAACATGACCACTCATGGATTTCTTCACCTCTGAAATAAGGCAAGATGTTGTAAAAGCTTAATGTGATTGTTGGCATTTAGTAACAACTTGGTAAGTGTTGGCTTTTATTATCATTACTGCAGCTGACCATGGATTCTTCCCTTAAAGATTAAGTAAAAGAACATGTAAAAGGATTTTAAAATGTGCAGAATACTGTAAAATATGTTCAACATGTTAAAATGTTAATAATATTGGAAAAAACCAAACCTGTCATTACACGTACGCTGAATTTCTCTTCAAGTGAAAAGACATACATTTTTTTCCAGTGGAAAAAAATCTCTTCAAGTTTCTTGCATCGACTGATTTGCTTCTAACGATGTTGTCTCTTGTGGCTGTTTGTTTTTTAGACCTCAACATGAGTGACAAAACCACATGGATCTTTGTGGCCATTCTCTCTGCCATCATCTGTTTGGTTATGGTCTGGGCAGTAGCTTTAAAGGGTTACAGGTACTTCACTATCTTTCAGCCTAGGAATAATGACAAAAACAATAATATAGATTCTCTTTTCTTTTGAATAGTTTCTTCCTAATTCACAATATCTACTGCATATTTTGGGTCATATTTACTCATTCAGCTCAAAAGAGAAGAGAAACTATGATGGGGGAAAGGGAAAAGGAAGGAAGGGAAAAGGGAAATATATATATGTTATGTATGTAGTATGTGTATATACAAGATAGTTAAGATAGTTATACCACTAGTGTCTCTTAGTTTATTGTAAAGAAAAGTGTGTGCTAACATTATTTGCACAATATCTCATGCCTGTACCTTATACGCTGAGTAACTACTCTGAGGATAACAATATACAATGTATTGTTACTCTCCTATTATCTTGTTTTGAAATTCTGTTTTTTTTCTTTTTTTAAGGATGCATTTTTTTTAATTTCATGGATTAGTTATAAACTATTTTCAGAATGTCTTTTTTTCTGGCTTTTTAAGTAAATTTTTAAAAATAATACAGAGATGATGAAAATATATAGACAAGTCAAAACTTCATTTTAGCCATTAACTTGCAGTGTGTTAGCCCATAAAAAATGTTTTATGAGTATAAAAAAGTAAAACAATGACTCAGTTTAAGCAGGTGCTCTTTCCATCAAGTGAAGACACACAATTGTGAAATAGTAAAAATTTGATAAGAGCAGCTAAAATTAATAAAAGCAAATAATTCAAATAATCCACTAGCTCATAATCAGCTTTGTGAATTAGCCAGAGCAAATTTTAATGTAGACCTCTGAAATTATTATCTTCATCATTTATTGTTAGTTCCTCACAGCCCCAGAATTTTTCATGTAATAACAATTATTTAGAAGTAAGCTTTTAAAAATTACAGAGTGAAAAGATGAGTCACTTATCTAATCTCTCAAATGATTTTGTAGAATGATGACCTGCATCTTTCCACCAGTTCCTGGGCCAAAAATAAAAGGATTTGATACTCTTCTGCTAGAGGTAAGCACCAGTGGTAGGGACTGTGTGACTCACTACATTGTGATCGTTAACTTTACACATGCACACACAATCCCCATTAAGCAGGCTGAGCCTTCATCATTGTTCTCTAACTGCTGCTCCTCATCAGCATGTGTGTTAACAGAAACAAGTGTGAGGGATGAGGGTGTTAACTATCAGATACTAACAGTCAGAGGGCATGGAGAGAAAGTTAAGAAAAAAATTTTTTAAATACATGGTAATGCTTGCTAGATTTAGGATTGCTTATTAGCACACAGAGAACTCTTTTGAACAAATAGTCAACTTAGTAATAGAAGAAATATTTTGATTCATATAAAACAGGAACCCACAACGACTACCTTCATCATACATTGGTAAATGCCATCACTTGAATGTTCTTTTAATAAGGCCATACTAATAGAATATTCTGTTGCCTCTGTTGCTTAGTTTCTTTAGTCAGTGAAGATTGGGTAGTCTAGTGGAAGCTGCCAAGACACATTATATTGAGCCAAAGAAAAATCAAAAGTTAGATGTTTTTTAAATGAAAAAGGAGATTAGAATATTTTTAATTTCTTTCTGGGTTGAAATGTATGGTTTCAATTTGACCTTAACATTAATAGTGATTTGTTTTAAACAGTACCATTATATAAAAACAAATTCCAATTGATCCAGTTACTGAGAGGTTGATAAGTAAATCCCAGAGAATTTGATTTGTCCGTAGTTCTTTTTGGTTGAAAATATCACTGCAAGAACAAGAGCTTAGGAGTTTGGGCTCCTGGTCCAATGCTCTTTTCCCACTATCTAGTCTAGCATTGACCTTTATAAAACCAACATCAGTATCTCAAATGACTAAATTACCTACAGTGTAACTCACATCTCAACCTTCTAGTCCTTCAGAGACTTAATGGTAGTATAGCTAATTTGAGGGTAGAAAAGTGTAATATTCTCCCTTTCATTATCTCTAATCCTCAAAACTCCCACCACCATTTTTAAAAGTATTATTAGTATTTTTACTATTATTATATTATTATTAAAGTATTATTTTAAAAGTATATTAGTATTATTCCCATTTTTAAAATATAAAAGGTAAGATTCAGACAGTAGTTTGTCCAAAGTCATCTATATCTTATAAGTGATAAAGCTAAGGCATAGGTACCAGCACCTTGCCTAAGTCAGAGAATCAGGAAAAACAGAAAGGGAAGAAAAAAGAGGGAGAAGAAAAGACAGAGGAAGATGAAGAATGGGGAAGAGAAGAAAATATGGGATAGGTAAAATGAGGGAACAGAAGGAGAAGAAGAAAAAAGAGGAAGAAAAGGAGGAAAATGAGAGGAAATTAAGTAGAAAGAGTAGACAAAAGAGAATAGGAAGAGAGAATAAACAGGAAGAGGAGGAGAGAAAGGTGAAAATAGCAGGGAAAGAACAACATAGGACTTATCACCAAATCTAAAGAGTGGTGGAAGAGGTTAGAAGACCAGCAGTGAATCTGGAACTACTCTGCCAGTGAATGCCCAAGTGCTGGATCCTTATGTGAACCCTGTGGCTTCAGACGTTTCCAAGGCCTTTTTATTTGATAGTTAAAGTTTATGATATGTGTGTATACTACTTGCCCATTAAACTGATAGTCACTATTGCTTAGAGAGAAATTACTCATAAATTAAAGACAGGTATTTGATGAGTAGTACCCAGAAGGTGATTATAGATGACCTTCTACATAGATGACTGTTGTTTAGGAAACCGTGTGAGGCTGCTACTGTACCCATCCTATTCAAGTAATGAACAGACATCACTCAAGTGTGATGCATGTGGTAAAGCTAGTAGCTATCTCTCTTTGTATCTGTGTTTCCATAGACAGGCAAGACTGAAGAACTCTTGAGTGCCTTTGGATGCCAAGACTTTCCCCCCACTTCTGATTGTGAGGACTTGCTGGTGGAGTTTTTAGAAGTTAATGACTCTGAGGACCAGCAGCTAATGCCAGCTTTTTCCAAAAAATACCCAGGTCAATGTGTGAAATCCAGACATCCAGATCGCGACAATGACTCTGGCCGTGGAAGCTGTGACAGCCCTTCCCTTCTGTCTGAAAAGTGTGAGAGACCCTGGGCCAATCCTCTCATTTTCCACATTCCTAAGGTCATTGAGAAGCCAGAGAATCTGGAAACAAACATTACCTGCACCTCGGACCCCCAGACCATAACCACAGAAAGCAAAATCCTGTATTTCCATGCCAACGGATCCAGATCATCAACCTGGCCTTTGCCACAACCTACCCAGCACAACCCCACATCTCCTTACCACAGCACTGCTGAAGTATGTAAGCTGCCCATGGGTCCCAAAGCTGCAATGGTCACTGTATTAGACAAATCAGGCAGAGATGATTTGAAATTCTCTAAACCCATTGAGATTGGAAGAGAAGAAAAAGCAGTCAAGAAGATGGAGGTGGAAAGCTTCCCTTCTAAGACTGAGCAAGACACAACACGGCTGCTCCCCCAAGAAGAGGCCCCCTTCATCCCTGAGAAAACCCTGGATTATGTGGAGATTCACAAGGTAAACAAAGATGGAGCGCTATCATTGACCCCAAAACAGAAAGACAGCATTGACCAGACAGAGAAGCCACAAGTTCCAGAAATTAGTAAAGAGTATGCCAAGGTGGTCAGAGTTATGGATAACAACATCCTGATGTTAGTGCCAGGTCCACGAGCTCAAAACAAGGAGGCTCCACTGCCACTTCAGCAGAACCAAGCTGAGAAAGACATGAGCTGCTTCACTGCGACATCAAACAACTTCAGACTCCATCGGGGCGGCTTGGATTACCTGGATCCTGCAAGCTTCATGCACTCCTTTCATGGGCAGTTTGACTAATGAAATGATTGGTGAAAATGTGATTTTTCTTCAGGTAACACTACAGAGTTATGAAAAATGGCCTGCTAGCCAATGTTCAAGGATATGGATAGAATAACACTACTTCATTCCTTGTCATGCTCTATGTTCCACCACTTGCCTCTTTTTCAACAACTGATTTCCAGAACAAATCATTTTGTCTCCATGATTTGTAGATTTACTTTGTGCTATTAGTTATAAAAATGTATGTGACCAATGAAATAAAAGCACATTGCTTAGTCCTTTTGAGTGACATGCCAATAAGGTGTGTCCTCTGGGAAAGGCTTTCATGGTTTGGTGTATGTCAGAAGGAGATGAAAAGATCAAAATGGTTTTGCACAAGAAGGTGACAGATACACAGAAAATGAAAACATATTCTGAAAACCAATTGACTAACTTTCACACTACTCTTTTATTTTATTAGGATTATCAAAAAAACACATTTAATGAAATTGCATTCCATAACTGATAAATTTTATAAACATACAAATTCCTATACCTTACTAACACACCGGTGATATGCAAGCAAAATGACAACGCTAATTTTTTCTTATAATAGTTTAAATGTGTCAAGGATGGGTTTCTTCTCCTAAATTTTATTTCATTCCAAAGTCTCTAGAGAGTATATTTTTAGAATATAAAATTCTCTCACACAAGAAGCAAATGAAGTTCATGTACTGAACCTTTCTAGGATGTTTTCCTGCTTCATTTCAGCAGGAGAGATAACTTATTTTATACCTGAGTCTTTGATTAGTGAAAAAAATTCCCAAAAGGAAAATTTTAGTTAAAAAGAATCACAGCAGGATGCAAATAGAAATACTGCCTTACTGTACATATGAATTCTACTTTAATACAAACCCATAAGCTTAACAATGTATTTTTGAAGACTATTTTTCTATTGCTTAGGTAAAATAAAGGACTATTTTCTATTTACCCAGTACAGCTCTTTATGTATTCAGTGGGTAAGTACTTGCTGCTATGAAGTACAATCAATATTCACAGTGCGTATACAGTCCCTGTTTGTGGAGTGAGATACCACAGGAAATAGATGACGAAATTCAGTTTCCAACACAAGAGGATATATTCTTTGATTCTTTTTATGTCCAGAATAGTTTAAAGAGCAACCGCTACCACCAACAGAGGGTTTTAGGACTCTCTACAGACCAGATATGATTTATCCTGTAAATTTTAGGGCTGTTTCAGGGCTTCAGCCTGTTAGTAAATGCATCTTCATAAAGCTACCATTAAAAAAAAAGAAAGTATGATTTTTAACATCTGTTAGGTTTTGTTTTGCTTTTCTGAGACATCTTGGGCAGCAGGAGATTTTTAGAAAAACCATGAGTTAGTATGTCCCTGGAATACATCTATTTGCAAACTTTTGGCAGAGGTAGCGACAATACTCATACCGGAAATGTCCAAGTGTCAAGGAAGCCAGACTTCTATAGAACAACAGAGACATCTCCAAAACTCTAAGTATGGTAGTGAGAATCTGTGTATCAGTTCCAAGAATAGGCTCCTTGCGAGGGGTCAAAGATTGGATCTCCATTTTAATGGGAACATCCATTGCTTATCTACTGCTTCAACCGCCTCCTTACATTTTTTCATTTCACCTCTTGACAAATCCATTCTTTTCATTCACTAACTGGACATAGAGACATTGAGCTCACTCTGAGAGTTAAATATTCAGCTCCACATTGATAAGAACTGGACATAGATGTTTCCTGATGATGAAAAGTGAGTACTTTGCCAGTGCTTTCTGACCTGAAAAAGTAAAAATCTCAAACTATATTTTCACATTACAGTATATAAACACCATCTTGTGAGTGAAAGCAGCATAAAGTTTGCCACTCTCATTCAATCCCCTATATCCTCAGTAAGTTGAGAAGCAACTGTGCGGTGATATCAGGTCCAGGCTGGACCTACAAAATCAGCATCTGCATTTAAGATTAGATGATTCCTGTGCACGTCGAAACCTGAGAAGCATTGTCCTACATGCCCATTTCCACTAAAGGTTATTTTAGTGCATGCAAACAGTCCTCTGTTGGAAAATACAGATCAAGTCTGTGAAACTTACAATGTGCAATCCTGTCAGTAAGAAGAAGACCAAGGGGAAAAAAAAGAAATCCATTAGTGGTTTAAAATGTACATAATGATATTTCATTTATATAAATATAAAATTTATATATCTGTATACATATATCTTATAATTTGAAAGTTTAAAAATAATCTGATTTTGAAATATAATTTTATATAGAGAGAATATTTTCACTGGATAAAGATTCAAGTTAAATCTCAAAAAATCACCAATTAATACTAATTAAATAAAGCCAAGTCTGTATTCCTATCAATGTTATGATCAACTAGCACTCTCTGAGATTTTTTTTTAATGGCCTAAAATATTTTCTATTAAGGAGATAGCTGTTTATATGGAAGAAGACATACCAGGGTTCAAGAGACCTGGATTCTAGTCCTAAATATTTTACCTTGGAGAGACCATTTCCCTTCTCTTGGTCTCAGTCTCTTTTGAAAAAAATACTGGAAACAGTATTCTCTAAGATCTTTTTAAACTCTGACTTCTTGTTTCCATGACTCACTAAATATTTTCCTACAAAGATAATTTGAACCAATGCCTTGTATCTTAATTAAGCTATCACATAATTGAAATAATTGCTCTTCATTATGGAAATACAAAGTAATCATCAGGGATACACTCACCATACTTTACTTTTTAAATCATCAGCTCTAGTTGATCTTAACCTATTTCATGTGCATTTTATAAGTTCTATAGGCATGAAATCACATTCTAAGATTGTGTGCAAATACATATATAGATGAGAGGCCTAAGAGAAATGAGACATATGGGAAGATGCAGTGACTGTGAAATTGATCTTTAATGAAGCAAATCTTGTTCATTCCTCACAAAGTCCAGCAGCCTCAAACATTTTTTTCTTATATTTGACTATTTATCACAGTTTATGAATAACCATTTCCCAAGTGGCTTAAGGAGCTTTATGCTCTGAGTTGTGAAAATCATATTTTTATAAACAAATACTTAAATATTTAAGTTATAAAGCACATAGAAACTGGGTACAGTCAATGAATGATTTCTGGGAGCTTATGATTCAAACAACAAAGCATTTTCTGACCAGTTTTAAGAAATGTACAAACGGCACCCTAATGTGAGCATAAGTTACTATTAGCCACATCACTGATTTTTGTAGATATTAAATTTTCCTAAGTGCCTAAGACCAATCCTGGTGATCAGTTATGGACTAACGATTCAAACTGATTTGGTCTGAAAAGATAGATCTCTTGCTGCCTATATATGATCAAAGAAGTTTGACTCCTTGCCCTCTGATGACCCAACTGAATTGTGAATTAATGAATAACCAGAGGCACCAGAGGCATCTGAGTTCCAAGTAGCAGTTGGCCTCCAGAGGAAATCTGGCTGTCTCTTTTTTGAGCTACCCTCTGCTGCTCATTATTTGCAGAAAGAGTTGACCCTCCCTTTAGAAACTTCCCTATCTCCCTAGAGTAGACAAGAAAGAAACCAATTTGTCTGTTTTTTAGAAAGTGCCTTTACTTTTTAAAAAAGTTTTCATTTTTCAAGATTATATTGAGTGGAAAGTAGAATATATCTAATATGAATTTATTTTAAATGAATTGAGAGATGAAAAATGAGAGGCCAGAAAGGGAATGATAAAATGGTCTAAGGACTAACCAGCACAATGTTTAATGATTTTTGTGTACTGTTTAATTGAATTATCACACAGCTAATGTGAATAGTGTAACTTAATTTGTCAGATAAGAAATTGAGTCTGGCTATGATTTGAAGATAAATCTATCACCTTATTATTCTAGCTTCTCCAGTTAAAAACATGGATGCACTTTTAAATGTCATTGAATTGTACACCAGTGCCTGAAAAAGACAATCATGCACTTAGAAATTTTTCACACAGATGGAAAAATATTAATGACTGAATCAACATTCCTAGTGTTACTCATGTAGATCTGCCATTGATGAAGTCTTGTGTGTACTTCAGTGAGCAAACTTCCTTTTCTGCCCTTTGGACTCAAGCACAATGTTGTTCTTAATAGGATAGTACGTGACTACTCAGTGTTCAGCTCTAGATCACTTCACTGTCACTAACCAGGCTAGACAACCTTGCTTAAGTTTTTAAATTCTTGTCACCACTTTCCTCATTTGCTAAATAAGTGAGCTGACCAAAATGTTTCTAATGTTTCTAGCTCCATCTTTAATTCTCATGATCCAAGTAATCCTAAATTTCAGGTCAAAGGCCTAGTGGGTCCCTTGCTGACATATTCTTGACCTAACCAATGAATTACTAAGTCAGTGTATCTGCAAAAATGCTTCAGAGGAAAAACAGATTCATTTCTTGAAGCCCACTAGATTTAATACCTTTGTTTCTCCTTTTCCTTCCTAGTTTTATATACATTGTAGGTTGTCACTGCTCTCTTCTCCTAAGGGTTAAATATGTGCAATACAAACCATAGAATTGGCAACACACAAATTATTCATAAATAATTACTTTGGTCCTGCAAAGAACTGGTGAAATGTGAAATCAGCCATGCAGATATCAAAGCCCAAACTGAGGGTCACATGTACACACCATTCAGAGATTTGCATAAGTAATGATCTGAGCCTGTATTCATTATTTAATTAATTGAGGCCATCAATAAATCCAAGCTATCTTATTGACTAGATACTAGAAGTTTTAAAGAAAAACAAATATATACAGTGATTGCTTTAGATTTTATATTCTAACCAGAAACTGCATTTATAATTGCAACCTAGATTTATTTTATAGTTAGCAAATACATCATCTGTAAATCAAATAAAAATTCTCTCCAAACTTTTGTTTTTCAGGAAAGTAATTTATGGTATAGGAATGTTGGTATCTATTCCAATTCAAACAAGAAGTAAAGAAGAAAATAGGATGTTTCCAAAGTTCTGAGCATCTCAGGGTGCTAACAAGTGCCAAGACCAGCCACTATATCCACATGTTAGTGAAATTGAAGAATCAATTAAAATTTTCTGAGTTTATAGCTATAAAATCTGAACATGTAATTAATTCACACCAAAGGCTGGCAGCTACTCTATCTATATCAATTCCTTTGATTTATGCCCTAAATTCAATTTTAACAGCATTGAAACACGTACAGTGGAAAGATATAACCTGTTTATACGGTATGCTAAATGACCAGACAGACTCTAAGACAATCTTAGTGTATTAATCAATTAACATTTTACCTGCTGCTATTTTAAAAACAGAAACAACTCTAAAATCTTTGGGAAGTAAAGCAGTAATATTAGGAATAATCTTTGATAGTTATGGTCAAATTATTCATTACCTGAATAAACCTCAAAATACTGAGGTTTTTTTGCACACATTTTGCAAATCTTGAGGGAGGATCTTTTTATCATATTATCTAAAACTGAAAAAACTATATAGCAAAATTTCCTCTGAAAAATTATTTGTTTTAAAAAAAGTCCTGAAAAACATGAGACTGAAATTCCAAACTTCCCTCTGTGTCCTAATAACCTTCCTTTAGATCTGCTTATAGAAAGATGTTATATCTCATGCTTTGACTCTTTTTCAGTGGCATATATATTTGTCACATGACATTACTGATTTTAACCAGTATTTTACAGCATATTGTTTTATGTGTTCAAAAATACCACACATCACATTAGAATATGTACTCCTCATTAAACTTACTATGTAATACAAATGAAAATCACTATTTAATGACATAATTTATGCATATATAATTTCAGTGTGATCATGTCTATGTCTATAAAACAGAACTAAAAATATGTAATAATATATTTGTTGAAACTGTGAATGTACTAATTTTTCTGTAATCTGTCTAGAAGTAGTATATGCAGTTGTACAGCTGATCTGGGCGCTGTGTTTAAAGTACAATCTAACAACTATACAACTCCTCCACTTTGCTTCACGTGACTACTGAGTCTTCATGTGTGTTATTTGAACCATGAGACTGGCTTTCGTGCTTCATTATTCATTGAAACAATTTAAGAGTCTCATGTGGAAACCAAAGCAATCTACACGCTGCCCACTGAGTGATTTTTGTCTCTTGCAAAGCCATATTGAAGTCTCTGCCATAGTGCAAGGTTCCATAATTTCAGAGCTACCACTACCTCTGCTTTTTCGTTTTCCCTAGAAAATGCCAAGCAAAATTCTTTCACATTAAGTGGGAAACCAGAAGTGAATGTTACAATATATTGGAGTTGTTTTTATAGAATACACCTTCTTATTCACCACTTGGTAGATTTTTGCTGTTTTCTGAGTAACCACCTTTTACATTGTTATATTTTATTTAGAAACACTAGCTGATGAGTAAAGTTCAGAATGAATATATAGTCATCAAATAAAAAAAATCACAAAGTACAGGTTTATTTCTTCTAAGTTACTTCACAGTGTTTGCCCAAAGCCATGGTAATATGTATGATTACTGAAAATACTCAACTCAGTGCCTAGTAAACGTTTACCTCCCTTGCTTACCTTTCCTCTATTTTTTTCTTACTTAAAATGCAGAAAATAAAATTTACATGTACATTGCTGAAACAATTTTCTATCAGAGTGTTTGCTGTTAACAGATCTATAATCAAGAATACAATTTAATTTCTCTAAACATCTTAAAAAGAAATCTTTTTCCTTATTTGATTTTAGCCATCAAATACACTATGGTATAGGAAACATTAGCCATTTATCAGAAGTAATCTCAGTTTAACTTTTAAAATTCATTGCTATGTTATTGTCATAATGTCAATTTTTTTTTCCTTTTTAGCCTTAAAGAATTACAGACTACAGTCATCTGGTTTGTTATCTTGCATTTCACATTGTGTAAATCTTTGATTATCGCACATTGTGTTTCCTGTTTTCCAAGGATTGATTCATCTATGTCTTTCTATTTTATATGGACAGTTAAATATTTGTCAGTATGATGAGAGATTATTCTAACTGCTATTCTTACATCTTCATCTTTACTGCATGCCAAAAACAATGTTTGCCAAACAAAATCTTGGATATCCCAGGATAATATGATTATTATATTTCTATTTATGTCATTATTCAAAATACCCAGCTCAGTATTTGGCTCAATAAATGTTTATTTCTCTTGCCTATCTTTTGTCTTTTTTTAATTTGAAATGAGTACAAATAGAATAATGTATGTGGTTGATGCAATTTAGATTTTTGTTGCTAAAAGATCTATAATCAGGAGGTTGTTCTTTTAAGTTCAACCAAAACATCTTTTCTTGTTTATCCTGCCATATGTTATCCTGCCATATGACAAGACGAAATTACCCTCTTTTACCTCATTCCTGTCATATGAAAGACTGATAAAAATAAAGTATGGAACCATGTATATGGGGATCAAATAAGAGAAGCTTGTTTAAATATTGTGAAATAAAGGAAACACCCACCCATCAAAAAAAAGATACAGAATCTCTTCAAACGTTCAGCAATATTACTAACATCTTGTCTGACAAATTCCTTCAGGTGAAGTATAAATGGATAACATAACAAATCTATTTCTAAAACTCATCTACTGTTCCTTCTAGTGTCACAGGATTGTCAAAGCATGTGTGTAAGACAGTGCTTTACAAATTATTCTCTGCCACCTTCTAATTATCTAACGCCACATCCTAGTGAAAAAGTAGGAATTGCTTTCTGATATGAGTGTAAGACTCTCAAACTTGGCATCAAGCAAAGAAACACTCTCTCCTGCGCTTCTATTGGAACCTTTCATTTTGGGGTCCATTTATATTTTCAAGCTACAAAATTTAGAGTGTCAGTTTCCAGTCACAGGGTCTGTACTATTAGTGATGGGTTGTATAAATAACCTCTAGATTTCAATAGTATTGCACTTTCTTTCCTGAAAGAAACCAGAAATTCTATGCTGCTACATTTTACCAGAATCCTATCTGAAATCTTAAACCAGTCAAGACTGCCACCATACTAACTGAACTTTATACATTCTGAACCCACCTCATTTTTAAGGGATTAGAGCTTCAATTTCCATGTTGGCATGGAAGGAGAAGCATAGGAATATGGGAAAGTACAAGAAATATGATCACTGAAAAGCCTCCAGCAGACACCTTCCTAGATAAGGAGAAAAAGGTCAACCAGCTTTGAATTCCTCTGAACGCAGCAGGGAAAACTGAACCTGTTGTTGATATAAATATATTTCACTGTATAAGTCAAGATACCTATAATCAGAATTCTTTTATCTATAACTCCATCCAACCACGCCTAAGGGCCCACCAGAGTTCCTGCTGCCCATACAAATGTTAAGCATCTTCTTTTGTTACGATCAGGTTCATGTTAAAATATGACTTGAAGCTGACTTGAAGTCAAACTGACTTGAAGCATAGATGTTTTTATAATTGCAGTAAAGTATTTTTTAAAGAAAAGATTCGAAGATGTCAGTCAAATAAAACATCACGTGAGTGTAGGCTAGCAAACACTGGTATAAGAAAAATTAACTCAGGAAGTTTTATTACTAGATTTAGAAAAGTATTTAAAGAGATTTCTAAGTGGCAAAGTTACATTTTTTAAGGTGACACATTTTTACTTGTAAAATTATTAAAAATTACAAGATAAATTTAAATGGCATTTACCAATAGTTTTATTTTACATGGTCATTATTGACATGATTGCTAAACTATGTAACTTTGTGATGCATTTTTCAATCACTTTTCAGAGCAAATTCTTTCACAATGGTAAAAATGCTTAGTTTAAATCGCCTAAATAAAATATTACCTGAGGAATGGTATGTGTGTGTGTGTGTATATGTGCACAAGCACGTGTGTGTGTGTGTGTGTGTGTGTGTGTGTGTGTTTACAAATGAAACTCAAGACAAGCTTTTTCTTTGCCTCAACAGATATAATTTAGAACATATATTTTAGGAAAAGGGAAAATGACATTCTAACTCTCTCTATAAAGGTGCAGACATGTGATAAAACTTTTTCAGACACTTTTCTAAGGTATTTTTTCAGACACAAATATTTCTACCTAACTTGCAAGCCTTCTCTAATTTCATCTCCTATTGATTCTAAAACAAAATTGAATCTTCCTTGCAACCTAGCTTAGCTCTACGTCTTCTCTTTCCATTACCCTCTTGTTCCCCCAGGCTTTATTCATTTGCCAGACTAAAGCCCTGGAAATGCATGCTGAGGACACTCGGAAGTTTTAGGATCTTCTAGAAATGAACAAGAATATTCAAAAGGAATTTCCAATCTGTGATACAATCAACTTTTAATAAAGATGAAGCCACAAAACTGGTTGCCAAAAAATGACATTTTCCTTTACTCACTTCTTCCTAGCCAGAATTACCCTACATCGTCAAACACCATCTATGACTTAATATTTTTGTGATTTTTCATTTTTTGCACTAATACTTGAAAATCACATAAAAAATTTACAAACATCAAGTTTCATAAATAATATTTTGCCTTACCAGTCCCAACACTTTTAAACAAACAATACACCACAAGTACTGTAATATGTGTCTCCTATATCCTTCCTGGCTATTTTTGATTGCATGCATCTGTAAGTAATAGTTATTTTTGTGATTATGAATTTTTTTCAATACTAGAATGTATCATTGTTCCAACTTACTGGTTCTATCTGTTATAAGCAGATATATTTACTTTTAATTGATCTCCCTATAATGAGCTTTTTATTTCTACTATTTTAAGTGGCCTTAAAATGGACATTCCTATGCCAGTCTCATTTTGGAGGGCTTCTTCAAGATATAAAGCTAGAGACAGAATTATTGGGTGACATAAAAATCATATTTTAGTATTTCTTAGATATTAACAAATTGTTCTCTCTGCAAGGTCGTTGTGAAAAGGACAGCCCCAACATCAGTTTAGGAGCTTCCATCTGTCCCCATGTTTGTCATTACCTAGTGCTATCAGGTGTTTTCATATTTGCCAATTTTATGAGTATGAAGTAATATGTTGTTATTTTAATTTTTATTTTCCCTGTCAATCCTCCTTATATCTGAGTAACTCATCATTTATCTGCTCATCTTATATGGCATCTTTGTCATTTGCTGAATTTCTACATATGCCCAAGTCTTAATATGAGTCTCCACTTTGGTATGTTTGTCTGTCTACCCCTGTGCTGCTACTTCATTGATTTATTGCCTTATCTTACACAAAATCTAGCTATCTGATAAAGTATATTCCACACCATCACACCCTTACTCAAGATTATTCTAGCTTCTTAGTCATTTTTTCATCATATGAATTTTGCAATGAGCCTGTCAAGTTTCGCAAAAACTTATGTTGATCACTAGATGATGAATTAAGTTTATGTATTAATTCCAAGAGACATTGTACTCTTAAAACTGTGTCTTCCTAATCATGAACATGAGCTATTATTTCACACCAATCACTAAAGCTATGCTATTTTTCATAAATGCTCATATTTGTTATACTGGATTCATTGCTAAGCACTATATAATTTTTTGTTGCTATTGCAGATGGCATCTTTTAAAAATTATCTTCCTCTAAAGTAGTTGTTGTTGGTGTGTAAAAATAGCCACTTTTAATGTGTTCTTGCCTACTATCACTTTACTGAAATCTAAGCATTAGTTCTTATAATGGGTAGATTTTCTCCATTTTTCCAATTACATTATGAGAAAATAATAATGTAATCTCTTTTTTTCAAGTCTTAATACCTATTATTTCTTCCTTAATCTATTTCTTTGGATGGGGCCTCAGCACAGTATTAAATAAAAGCAGAGTAATGGGCATTCTTTCTTATTCCTAACATTAAAAATAATGTAACTGAAAAGTCATTATTAAGTATAATGTATCATGTAGGTGTTCTCACATCCCCATAGTTGTGTTAAGGAAATTCCTATGTGTTCAATTTTATTAATAAATATTTCTCATAAATTGTTTTAAAGTTTTCATATACCTCTTAATCATGTATATTTCTTCCTCTCAAGTGTCTGTTCCCTTCTATTGCTCATTTCTTGACTGGATCTTTAATTTTAAGTGGCCTAACTTTTTTTTTGGTTTTTTGTATATTCTAGATATTAGTCCTCTGTCTGAGGAGTAGCTGGAGAAATTTTTTCCCATTCCAAAGACTGTCTTTTCACTCTACTGGTTCTTTTGCTACAGAAAATCTTTTAAGTCTGATATAATCCCATTTGTTGATTCTTGCTACTATTTCTTGTCTAAGGTTCTGCTTAGAATGTCCTTTCCTACACCTATCTTCAAGTTTTTACCTACTTCATCTTCTACTAGGTTTAATGTTTCTTTTTTAATGTTTAGATCTTTGATCCACTTTAGCTTAGTATATGTGAGAAATGTGGGTCCCATTTTGATTTCCTGCAAATAGATAACCAAATTTCCAAGCACCCTCCTTGGATAGGCTATCTTTCCTCTAATACATGCTTTGGTATCTTTGTCACAGATCAAATAGTTAAATGTGTCTGGGAAGGATTCTGTTTCCTCAGTTCTGTTCCATGGATTCCCACATCTGTTTTTGTTCCAGTACCATACTGTTTTTATCACCATCACTTAGTAATATAACTTGAAATCAAGTATTGTTTTGTCTCCTGATTCATTCTTGTTGCCCAAAATTGCTTTTACTATTCTTGGTCTCTTCTAGTTCCATATAAATTTAAGAATTCTTTTCTCTAGTTCTGTAAAGTATGTAGTTCTTATTTGGACTGGGATGGCATTGAATCTGTGTAATGGTTCTGGGAATGGAATATGGCCATTTTGACAATACTGATTCTTCCTTTATAGGAACAGGGACATTTTTCAATTTTCTGATTTTCTTTCAATCTTTTTCTTCAGAGTACTGTAGTTTTCTTTGTATAGGTCTTTCATCTTCTTTTTTAGGGCAATTCCTAGGAATTTCATTTTTCTTGAAACTACTATGAAAGGTATCATTTTCATAATTTCTTTCTCATTGAGTTTATTATTGGTGCACACAAATGCTAATGATTTTTGTGTGTTGGTCTTGTTTCCTGCTACACTCCCAAAGCTGGCTATTAATTCTAAGAGGACTTTGGTGGAGTTCTTTGAGTTTTTTGTGCAGAATATCATGTCATCTTCAAATAATTATAATTTGAGTTCTTCCTTTCCTATATTTACCTCTTTTATTTCTTTCTCTTGCCTAATTGCTCTGGCTAATATTTCAAGTACTATGTTGAATAGAAGATGTGATAGTAGAACCCTTGTCTTGTTCCTGATTTTAGAATGAATGCTTCAGTTTTTCTCCATTTAGTATGATGCTATCATAAATAGTATTCATTATATTCTGATTTGGTCCTTCTACACATGTTTTCTTTGGAGGTTTCATCATGAAAGGGTGTTGGATTTTGTCAAAAGACTTTGATAATATCATATGGTTTTTTACCTTGTTCCTGTTTATATGATGTATTACATTTATTAACATATATATTGAATCATCCTTGCATCTCTGAGATGAAATTTATTTGATCATGATATATGATCTTTTTGAAAATGTACTGCATTCTATATGCTAATATCTTGTTAAGAATTTTTGCATTCACGTTCTTTAGGGAAATTGGCCTATAATTTTCTTTTTAGTTGAGTCATCATCCAGTTTGGGGATCAGGATGATACTGGTTTCCATAAATTAATTTGGCAGCATTTCACTCCTTTCCATTTCTCTTAAGAGGTTGAGGAATACTGGTGATATAACATCCTTAAAGATTTTGTAGTTGGTAGTCTTTATTACTGTGTCTACATTATTGCTTGTTAGTGGGTTGTTAACCATATTTATGTCTTCTTGGATTAGTTTTTGCAATTTGTGTCTGGGAATCTTTCATTTCTTCAAAATTTACTAATTTACTGAAATACAATTTTTCAGTGTAGTTACAATCTTCTGAATTTTCAGTGCCTGCTGTGATTTGAACTTTTTCATTTCTAATTGCATTGATGTGAGTCTTTTCTTTCTATTGGTCAGTCTGGCTAAGGATTTATCTATTCCGTTTTTCTTGTGAAGAACAAACTCTTCAATTTGTTCGTTTTTCTTACTGATTTCTTAGTTTCAATTTCATTGATTTTTGCTCTCATCTTTCTAATTTTCCTCCTTAATTTTGGTTAGGGGCTGGTACATTGTTGTTTTTCAAGTATCATAAGATTTATCATAAGGTTATTCATTTGTGTTTGCTGTATTTTCCAGACATGAATGTTGAATGTGATTAATTTACCTCTTAGAACTGCTTTCATGGTATCCCAGAGGTTTCATTGAGTTATATAGTCATTGTCATTAATTTCCAGAAATATTTTAGGTTTCTTCTCTGATTTCTTTTGTGATACATTTGTTGTTTAGTAGGAGTATATTGTTAATTTGCCAGGAGTTTTTGCATTTCCAAAATTTCTTTTGTCATTGATTTCTATTTTTATTGCACAGTGGTCAGACAACACATGTGAGGTAATAACAATTATTTTACATTTATTTAAGCTGGTCTTATGGACTAACTTTGCATTTTTGAGAAGACCCTATTTTTTCATGATGTACACATATAAATTGTATTACATTCAATTTTCTAAAATTTTCCTTAGGATTTTTCCATTTGTGCAGTTCATTTTTTTTAAACTTGAGAGAGACTTTTCTAAGGTGATTCATGAGTAAGTTAAAATATTCTAGGATTATGAAAATTTCTATTTATAATTCTATCAATTTTCCTTGATATATTTTGAGGTTGTATGAATATATGTACACAAATTTAAATACACAATCTTCCTAATTATTCCTTTCATTGTTAATTATGATACCTTTTTTCCTTCATTCTCTGTTATAAAACATATTTTTTCTGATGTTAATATTATTGTCTTTTTCTGAGTGAAAACAATCTTTCTGTCTTTCAGTTGTCTTATGTCTTACAAAAAGCATGTAGCTAGATTTTATTTTCTCATTATACTTGAGAATTTTTTCCTTTAAGTGATTATTTAGTTCTCTTTTTCTCATGTGATGCATCTTTATCTCATTTCTATTTTGCAATCAGAATTTTTTAAATCAACCAATTCTGTAATAATCAGTATAGGAACAGGATATAATCAAAGATCCTTGGCAGCTAGTTCACTGTATATTAGAGCTCTAAGTTTAGAGGCAGCTCTTACTCATACAGGAATAACCACAGGCATGGTGAGTCAAGTTCAAGAGACTATCATCCTGCTATAACTGGAAGAAATAGTTTTGCCTTGGTTGTGAAGTTCAAGGTGATAAACAACTGGAGAATTTCAACTGCTAGTAGTAGTACTTATCATTGCACCAAGGGAAATTGATTTTGATTTATAAGATTGTTCTTTTAAATATAAAATTCTCCCAGTAAAATTAGTCACCAGCCATTTTACCAAGTTTATTATTGAATAATACTTAGCGATTATATGTGTCAGGTACTGTGCTAGAATTAGTGATCAATATGGACTAGTTCCATGATTTCTCTAGGACTGCAGTCTAATGAGAAAGTTGGATTAATTCATGTGTTTCCAGGTCTCTCCAGAATATGATTTTTTTTAAAAACAGCAAGTCTAATAATTCTATTAAGACTTGTGCAATGAGTCCTAGTTAATAAATGGATTACTCCAATTTTCCACTGATTTCATTTTTTTAAGATAACAGTGTTTCATGAAACTCCTATGGTTATAGTTTCAGGATCTTGGCCTAGTCCCAATTTCCTAAACAAGTAAACAGTGAGTGGCTTAAATAAAAGAGACAAATGATATTATTTTAGAACCCCAGGAGGATCAAACCCCTCTAACAGAATTCAAGGCTCCCTGGACATTGAGAAAAAGAACTTCTCCTCATGGCTCGAATTAATTTGGGTTTCAAACAAAGGAAAGGAATACTGAGGCAAGCCTAGAAACTGAGCAGTATCTTGGGAATCAGTCCAAAGACTTCTCTAATTTTTCCAATTAAGATAACTATCTTACTGCTAAGGTTAGGAGCTTTATTGCTTTAGAATAGGGGGTGCTGGCAGCCCATGTCCTTGATTGCTTCATCTGTGGTTATCTTGTTTCAGAGCACCGTGTATATGCTCTTTTCCAACACTGTCAAAAGTCCCTGTGTTTAGAAATTTAATCTCCACTTGTTTATTCCTTTTTTACATATTTGCCAGTCTCAGTCTGCACACCTTGTGCACATCAGTCTTCATAATCCATTAACTATGAAAATCAAACACATACTATATGAAGTTTCATGAAAATTACATCTTACCTAAAATTTTTTTTAAATCTCTTTTCTTCAATTCTAAAACTAAAAATGAGCTAAGAAAGGAAAAAGAATGCTTTAGAAAAACTGTTAGTAATCCTCAGTTACTCTTAATGGACCATGCAGTGTTATTGGCAGGAGGCCTGGAAGCAAAAAGCAAAGTTCAGTTACATTCATGACTTAACTAATTAACCACTAGTTAACCTGCATGCAAAAATACTCTGCTGCAGTTTTTAGTATACCCAGTTGTTAAATATTTTGTTTGAGAAGCCCAGTATTTTTTACCAGATGAAATATAATCTGTACCTTCAAAGTTACATATTTTCTGGGAAGTAGAAAACATCAAAAAATGTTAAAGACTAGCATGCTGCACAATCTCCATATCATACCACCAAGATAATTACTCATCTCTAAAGTTCTTTTATAAAATGGAAAAAAAGGAAGAAAAAACAAACAAATCCACATAACAAACTCTCCAATAAATGTGTGATATTTTCAAGAAATATACTATCTATAACTGAAATATCAGAAGAACAAAGAACAAAGTAGAAGAAACATTTGAAATAGTAGTGACTCCTATGGTCTTGGCTTTCAAATCTCCCCAAAATTTGTATTTTGAGGTTGTAAACTCTAATACAATGGCACTCAGAGGTAGGGCTTTGGAGAGATGATTAGGTCATATGAGTGGATGGAGAATGATATGAGTGGGATTAGGGCCCTTACAAAAAAACCCTTTTTTACATGAAAAAAGTATGTAATTGATACAGTCTATGAAATGACACAAATATACACAGATATACACATATATGAAAATATTTCTATAAAAGCATTTACTAAAATACAGTGCTTAGACTTCCAGGAAGTCTTTTTTACACACCCTTCTTCTATGTAAGGACACATAAAAGTAATCATCTATGAGAAGCAGCACCCTTATCAGGCAACAGATATGCTGGTATTTTTTGTTTGTTTTGTTTTGTTTTGGGGTTTTATTTTTTTTGCTGTTGTTTGTACCAGGAATCAAACTCAGGACCTTGTGTTTGCCAGGAAAGGTATTTGTGCCACTGAGCTGTATCCCTGACCCTCTTCTGGCACTTTGCCTTAGACTTCCCAATGTCAAGAACATGGAGCAATAAGTTTCTGTTGTTTGTAAATTACCTGCACTAAGATATTTCATTATAGCATCTGGTATGGACTAAAACAATGTCCCAGAGCTTTGTAAAATATATATCAGATTATGAAAGAATTACAGAGTGTGATTTATATCTATATTTTTACATGAAAAGTACACAATTGATAGTTTATGAAATGACACAAATATACGCAGATATACACACATAGGAAAATATGTCTGAAAATGAATTTACTGAAATACAGTGCTTATCATTCCAGGAAGACGAAAGAGTGGTGAGCAGAGAAAGAACCTCCCCAAGATTTGATGTCCAGATACTAGAATATAGCAAGAAAAAGAAGAA
>PVJX010000324.1:46860-287728 GCA_004027295.1 Dolichotis patagonum
GAAGGAGAAGGAGAAGGAGAAGGAGAAGGAGAAGGAGAAGGAGAAGGAGAAGGAGAAGGAGAAGAAGAAGGAAGTATCAACACTTTCTCCCTGAACACAGACTGCAGTGGAGGAGCAGTTCAAACCCACAGACACACAATGACTACTTGCAACCCTAAAGGTCTCCATGGAGAAATGCACCAGTGGAACAGAGCAGTGGACATACCAGACCACAGGGGCTGACGAGTTATTCAGGTTCAAATGTCCCCCAGAAGAGACAGTTGGCCAATAGCCATCTTACAGAAAAGTCACCTGAGCTCAGAACTCGTAATAGCTGCAGGTTGCCTCCTTCTAGTGGCTCCTAGTGTCAGGATGAGGTTCCAAGTTCAAGTCAGCAGGAGGTTAGGTTGGCAGGAAGTCAGTGATTAAAGTTCAAGATGATAGGAGACACAGGGAGTGGTACAGGCTGAACAAGTCAGGTTCCAGCCTCATAGCCAGAAACCAGCCTGAACTTCAGTGGAACTGAAGGTGTGGGTGTGCTGGAATTATCCACTATACCACCATAAAGCTATGGCTGGCTTGTGAGGACCAAATATGACTCCAGTCTTCCTACATTGTCTACCAGTGATGGCAGAGACACAACTTGAGATGGCCTCTTTTTGTTTCTCCTTTTTTTTTTTGTTCTGTTGTTTTTTTGGCTTATTTACTATATAAAATGTTCTAGTTCACTTTAGATTTCATTATATATGGGCCAGGTATTTAGCTCAGTGGCATAAGCACCTGCCTTGTAAGCATGCAGTCGTGAGTTCAATTCCCTGTACCAAAAAAAAAAAAAAAAACTGGATTTCATTGTACAAATACAAATCTAGTTCATACAATTACAGGTGGCAAATTAATAGTTACCATAGTTTCTAATTTTCTAGGCAATGCTTGATATTATCTTGATTGCTGATTGTACTACTCTAATAAAGGTGACATACTTGTTCTAATCAGTTGTTCTTCCCGGTATACCAAGACTAGGATTGCCTATGGCTAGTAAAGACTACTAGGTGAATACCAAAGAACCAAGGGTTGGACCAATTAGGCAGCAACTTCTGACACTGAATAAACTGAAGAGGCAGGATCTTGCAAGAGACTCAAAATCCAAAATCTAGCTATATACCTGGAAGACATCTCTGAGCAGTAATTATTTCCTAAGGGTTCTAAATACTACCAACAAAACTCCTCGCCATAATCAATTTACAATCACCAACCAAGCAATTCAACTAAGAAAAAAAAAGACAAGTCACTTAAACAAGATGCAATGCCAGATTTCCAACTCATCAAAGGCAAACCCAGGGGGAGATGAGATGAACAATTTGAAATACACCCACCTGGAATCTCTAAACTGATAATGTTGAAAGTAACTAAGCAGATGATTGAAGCTCTAAAAAAAAATCAAGTCAGAAGGGCTAAGGAATTAGCTCAGTAGCCTAAGTGCCTGTCTGGCAAGCTTGAGGTCATGAGTTCAATCCCTGGTACCAAAAAAAAAAAAAAAAAAAAAAAATCAAATCAGAAATACTTTCTTAGATAATTAAAAAATGGTGCTCATAATGAAAGACATGCTTATATATGCTTAGGGCATATATATATGCATATATTTATATGCTTATATATGCTTATATATGCTTAGGGCATATATAGATAAAAACATAGAGGAGCCTAGGCAAATAATGGAAGCAATGAATGACCAATACAGGAAAGAAATGTAATCCGTGAAAAAAAATTCAAACAGATATCCAGGAGATTAACAATTCCACTGAAAGTATATGGAGACAAATGAGCTAAAATGGGACAGAATATCAGATGTAGAAGATAGGATTGCTGTTAGCAATCATGAAAAGAATAATAGGAAGGACCACAAACAAAAATCAACCCAGAGACACAAGCCTCTCCCCATGAGTCAGATGGACGGGGGGGGGGGGGGGGAGAAAGCCACACCAGGAAGCAAGCCCAGTCTTGGAACTAGTGCCATGCATGGGCTGCCACCAGACTGGGAACAGACAGACCCAAACCCTTCCAGTGCACAGGCTGGCAAACAAGAAGTACCAATCCTGCCCCCACAAGCAACTGGCTTATTCAGTAAAACACAGGCAGGGTGTATAGCTATGGAGATGAAATGCAAGTGGATACCTGTGGTGCTCTGGTGTTTCACTGACATTGCAGGTCTAGGGCCAGTGGTCTGATCACAGGTTCAGAGGATAGCAGTCCACAGTGTGGCATCTAGAGGGGATCTCGTTCTGAGTGTTGTAGCCATTGTTGATTCCCTATGGTTTTGCTTTGGAAGTCCTATATTATTTCTATTGCTTTGTTGGGTTGTGTTTTATTCTCATTTGTTTTGTTTGATTATGTTAAACCCAATGGCAGGAGCAGCTATTTCAAAGATAGCAAGATGTATTATGGCAGCCATTTTGGATTTACTGTTGGCTTGTTTTGAAGTCCTTTATTGCATTTGTTGTTTTGTTTTGTTTCTGTTCTATTCTCTTCTGTTTGATTTTTACCATATCTGAAGTTATCTGCAGCTATTTTGAATACATCAAAAGGCATTTATGGTAACTATTATTGATTTTGTGATGTTTTAAAGTTCTGTATCACTTACACTGGTTTTTTTTAATTGGTTTCATTGTGTTTTAACCTCTTTAAAGTAAAATTTTAAAAAATCAACCCAACAGATGCTAAATGATGCAAAAAAGTATAACTTCAATTGACCGGAATCAATGAAGAAGCAGGAGCTAGTGCAAATGACATTAAAAAATAGAAACCTGTTCACAGAAATAAAGATAAAAAACATCCCAAGCATGAAAAAAAAGAATCTGACATATAGATAAGTGAGGCATATAGAGGTCTAATTAGCCACAATTCAGAAAAAAAAAATTTACACCAAGGCATGTAATAGTCAAGATTCCAAAACTTCAACACAACAACAGAATATTAAAAGTTGTTAGAGAAAACCAAGAAGTCATATATAAAGGAAATCCCATCAAAATCACAGCAGACAGCTCAACTCAAATATTTGAGTCAAGAAAAGCTTGGAGTGAAGAATGTCAAGCTATTGAAAGCTGAGGTGAAGATTTTGTTTGTTATGCAAATGGCATGAGAACCTATGGAATGATTTGAAAGAGTAAAGAGACATGTCCAAATTTCTACCATAATATCTATGAAGAAAAGAATAAATAAATCCAGACAAAATATTTTTGAAGACTGATTCTGAACATCAGTCTGAACATCAGTTTCTTATCTTCCCAAGACTCTTTTTTTTGGAAATGAAATCATCATTAATTATTAAAGCCAGGAACCTAGGATGTCATTGTCCTCTGGTTAATTAACAATAGCAGATATAAAGAAAAGTATGCATGTGACATAGGATTTAAGAAATAAAAGTAGCAGGTTTAAATGGATTAAGAATAAACCCTCCAGGAAATGAGGAATCACACACAGATTCTAATATTCTGGCTTGATCAAGTGACCAATAAGTGAATAATACTCTATGACTAAGTAAGTTAGTTATGCATGTATTACAGTGTTAACAAAGGCACAAAACTGAACACCACTGAAAATTTTAGAAATATTAGAATAAGGGTTTTAAGCTAGTCTTCTGTAACGAGTATTTGTAAACAATGAGAATCCCTAGAGATCTCTATATATTATTAATTACACTAGAGAAGAGTCACTCCAAATATTCACTTGGATTTAGAATGTACCTAATGAAAGACCAAAAAAAAAGGAAGGAGTAAAACAGAGAAAAGAAAAAGTATAGAGCAAAAATAAAAGAGAGAGAGAACAGGGAAGAAAGACAAAGAAACAAGATGAGACAGAAGTTGGAAAAATGACAAAGGCAGAAAAAAACTAGTTGTAATATAAATTTAACATAGCCTGAGTCTCAAAAATTATTATTGCCTGATTTCTTTGCTTTAATTCAAGGAGATCCTGTCAAGGAATCTACTAGTACAAAGAGAACGCTAAGAATTAAAACCCTTTTAAAATAAATGGCAGTTTTATAAATGCCAACATAGTCTAAAAAATTAAGTGATAGCTTAATGTTTTGCTACTCTTTTACTACTATTTGCTACTATTTTTAACATCCTATGACTATAATATTTCTTCTACTAAACATGTAAATGCTTTTTTGTGCCAATGGCAGGTCATGAAGAGCTGTGAATTTTTGAAAATTATAACTATTCACACTAACATTGCATAACTTTACTTCATAATATTTTCCCGATTATTCAGGAATACTGAAAATTTTTCCATGATATGCCACATAATCACACTGTTTAGCATTAACATCTTGTCTGGAGTCTATGTATATTAGTTATTCTATCAGCTAACTTCAAATACAAGATATGTTGTAGAAGTTTTAGCTTCTTTTTTACCCAACACCTAAATCTAATTCAATAGATATTTGTTGAGTTAATTATAAAATTTATTTGTATTACAATTTTTTAAAAGAGAAAAGAGCACAATGAATTAAAGGAAGTATGACACCAGAAAAATAAAGCAGTGAAAGATAAAATTTCATGTGGAAAAGTGTTTACATGTCAATAATGTGCATTAAAGGTTTTCTTCATATAGTGAGCTTCAGGGCAAACCTGAAGACCAGGTGACTTGCAGGTCATGTAGGATCTGGACTTTTATCAGAGGGAAAAGTTGATATTGACTTGAATTCCTCCTATATCTTCAATGTGAACTGAAATTCAGTTCCTTCTTCTTGCTTGTTTATTGCTTTTGTTTTAATCTAATTATGCACTGCATTCATGAGGTCTGTCACTTGTGAGAACAATATGTTCAGTACTGTTTTTGTATTTTAAATGCCTGGTAATTTTCTGAGAGTGGGGCAGGACAAAAAGAAAGAGATGCATACAAAGATAGAAAACAAGAGGGATTATTATCTTCTATAAGGCTCATCTTCATAGATTGCCACAGTTATCAAAAATCATTGTAAATCTGCAAGTATTTTACAGCATTAGATCATTAAATGTGGAACTTAGTTCATAATTCACTGATTTTGTTTTTAAATGCCACTTTTTATGAAATATTGAATAGATATTGGAATATAAATGTAAACTGTGAAACAAGGTGCTATCCTTCATGAATTTACTTTCAGAAGGAATAGAAATACAAAGGTAAGTAGACAAGTTCTTTTAAGTTTCAATAAAGGGCACATCTATTGTATAAGTTTTTGGCCATATAATGTTAAAGCTCTTGTGTGTCTACGTACCTACCTAATGGAAGTAAATTAATTTATATGTCAAAATAAAAAGGGAGACAAAAGTACAGTAGTTTCAAAACAACCTGAATACTCATTTCATAGTTTCTGAAAGTTTTAATTTATATCTTTTGGTGACAATGATATGTTAATATCTCTTTTTTAAAAAGTGAAAATAATTCATAATACATTTTTTAAATATAACAGTGGATCAATAATAAAAAGTTCACCTTGACTCAGTGAACTGAATTAAGTCACTCAAAATATAAACCAGTATATAACCTTAATCCTGAGTGTTTAGATATAAGTGGATATGTTAGCCTATCCAATTTACTAAATATTTTTCAAATGATTTCATTGGATGATTCTGTCTATCCAGTAAGTTAGTTAGAACCATAATCATTCTTTTTTCTGAAAGGCTATCATTAAGCTAAAACAAACCAGGAACCCAACATGGTGAAATTTAATATGAGGCTGTATTTGTAGACTTCTGGCAAACTTGCATTGCAGAACTTAACTGTGTAGTACACATATAATTAGAAACATGGAAAAGCTGGCAAGAGATCCAAGAAGTTAAACCCTTCCTGTGATCCAGTGGCAGTCATGGGCTGGGACAACCCCTCCCTGTGAGCCAGAGGCAGTCATGCACCCCCAAAAGAGAACCAAGAAGAAGCTAACTCCTACCAGTGAGTCAGCGGCAGGCATGGGTTAGGACAGCCCCTTCCTCTGAGCCAGCCAGCATGTGGGCTGGGAGACAAGAAGTGCTGAACCCATCCCCCAGTAAGTAACTGGCTGATCGGAGAAACACAAGCTGAGATGATAGCTACTGAAATAAAAAAAAAAAAATAACTTAATGCTTGTATTGCCTGATTGACTGTGCAGGCCTAAAGCCTGTAGTTTGTACATCCATTTAGAGGATAACAATATGCAATACAGAAACTATGGGAGATTGTCTTCCCATACAGTAGCCACTGGTAATTCCCTATTATCTTGTTTTAAAGTCCCAAATCATTTTCATTGTTTTGTTTGGTTTGGTTTTATTGTGTTTTGTTTTGTTTGATTTAATTATATCTGATAATATAGGCAGCTATTTCAAAGATAAGAAGATACATTTGTAGCCATTGTTGATTTCCTATTATTTTACTTAGAAGTTCTGTATCACTTTCACTGTTTTGTTTTGATTGATTTTATTGTTTTGTTTGGTTTTATTCTCTTTAAAATTAAAAAGTAAAAAAGAAACATGGAAAGGAACTGGATCTTTAGGTTAGACTATTTGAAGGCCTCACTGAACGTGATAAATTTTAAAAATTGACGATTTTTCTTGGTACTTTCAGGGTGCCATCTCACTTTCAAATTCCGCTACCTTCATTAATCTCTAATCTTCTAGAACTATTTATTAATTTTTACCACCAGCCCTGAGCGACCATCAGAGTTCTACTTAATCTCTTATTTTGACATAGCATTCAACATTTCTGTTGAAATTTCAAGGGAATCTGAGCATTTGACATGGTATTTCAATAATTTCTAATAACAACATATTAAGTAGACATGGAAATTCTTTATTCACCCAAATCTCTGAAATGCTAAACATAATTATTAGATCTATACGGTGCTTTTGATGAGACTGCAAGAGGAAGGAAAGAAATAATGAGACTCACCCTAATGCAAAGAAAAGTACTTCTTTTACTTTTGCTGATAAGAGATAAATAACCATTTAACTAAATAGGAGTTCTTCAGGGACCACTTAGAAGTGCTTAAAGAGCTAGAGTTACTGAAGGAAAACCATTGAAAAGAATTGATTAGCTCTTCAAAAAGTGGGAAAAATGTAAAAGTAATCTGTCTTTGTGTAGACAGACATGGTGCTAGAAAATTGGATAGATTAGAAATCACTGGGCAACAGTTATTTTGTCCTCAGGTGCATTTGATATCTTCGAAAAATGTTTCCAAATTGTGAATAATTACTACTGAAAAGTTTCTACCTACTTGGATTATAGAGATTCATAAATGTGAGGAGACCATGATTAACCTAAAAATAGATAAAAATGCAAATTAAAAAAATATGCCCTACTTAATACATTAACTTCATTTTTAAAAGAGAAATATTTTTAACAATATGGGGGTTACTTATACTTATGAGTATCTATGTAGTAAAGTCCTGAAAAGCTTTTCTCTCCATTTGCATTTAATTAAATGGACACAGAATCTTGGACTCTAACCTAGTCTTCCTGAATATGTATTTCAGTAAAGTCTCCAGGTAACTCAAATATTTATTAAATTTGGGAATATACTGTTCTATATTGTCTTGAGTTTTCAAACAATGAAACAAATTCACTCCTGTTTACATTTTAACTGATTGTTTTGAGTGTAATCCTTACACTTTCAAAAGAAGTTGAAAATTCCCTTAGTTTATAACTTCAAGTACTAACCTTTGACCACTGTGAAAGTGACCCTTTTTGAACATATACCCTTTGAAGATATGAACAAGTGAATTAAGAGGGCTTCGGGGTGGGACTTAATCCAGGAGTACCAGTGACTTCATGAAAGAAAGAAATGAGACATCGAGCAAGCTAGGCAAAGACACAAACACACAGAGACATAGAAGGTCATGAGATGAAAGAAGCTGACAGTAAAGAGATGCATGTATGGACCCAAGAAAATGGATTAATAGCAACATAGCAAGTTAGGAGAATTATATGAGTAGGTTAGTGTAAGGAAAAAAGAAAGGAAAGAGAAAGGAAGAGAATGGGAAGAAAGGCGTCAGAAAGGAAGAAATTTGGCTTTCTCCATTATCACAATTTTTGTACAGTATTAATGTGTATGTATACAACTTGTAATATGATGTATGTTTATTGCATAATAGTGTTACAGGCAGCTGAGCTAGTTAGAAATATTATAGGCAGTCAGACAGGGCTAGGCCTTCGAAGAAGCCAGCACAGAGGACTAGATGTCTGGTGACCTTGGAGGAGACACACACCTCTTGCTGTGGGCCAGATCTCAAAACAGAAGGCAAAACAAATGTAAGCACACCCTTAAATTTAAACCTTAGGGATTAAGTGTGAATCACCTTGAGAAGCCAGAAGTCTCCATCCCAACCCCCTACAGAAAGTCATTGATCCATAAGAATGCTTGCTTGCTATGTGACTGGCTTCCCCATTTGTTCCTGATTTGGTCAATTTTACCTGAACAATTAAAACTTACTGGTTGACCATAGCTCTGTCCCACCTCATGACAGTCTACCTCACTAGTTCCCATTTTTCTCCACTTTAGACCCACCTCACCTCATGCTTTTACTCTATAAAATTCCCTACAAAAGACAGAGTCCCTGGCAACCCACTCATGACCCCTTCTGTCTCTCTCTCTGAGACAGAAGCTTTCTTTCTCTCAATAAACATTTTTACTCTTAACCTCCATTGTTCCTAAAATTCATTCTTCAATTTTAGAGAACACGAACTCATACAGGACATATAGTACATCGGGAGTTTTGTTCCCTATATCAATAGTATATGACTGTACATATTCTTTTATGTAAACAATCAGGTATTATTAATCATATATATATATACACATATATATGTATCACATCAATGTGTGCTTGTACACTATAGTATTGTTGTATTTACAGTAGAGAGAATCTGAATTAAAGTTGCTTAGATTGCACATAAAATATGATATAAATATTTTCTCACATATAACCGATATCCTCAAACTTTAACATTTAAAATGTGTGGGTACCTGTAATCTCTCTTTCTCTCCCTCTCCTCTCTCTCTCTCTTTTTCTCTCTTTCTTTCCTGCTCTTGCTCTCTTTGTCTTCATATGAGTCCACCCTCCAGCTCTGTCTCCTTTCTTCTTTTTCTCCTTCCTTCTTTATTCTTTGTTTTCCCTCATATATCTTTCTTTTTAACATGAAAGTTTATTTTGGGCAAAAGAAAAAGGGAAGCAAAAAAAAAGGGAGCTCATCTGAGTTGCTATTCCCAGATGACATTATATTTCCTCATTATTCTCCATTTTGTAGTTAGTTATGCGAATCCACATAATTTTCACCTTATGCATTCTTTATTGTATTTAAAACTTCAACACTGGAAGAGAAATGCTATATCCAATACAACAAAGTTTGAATTATTTTACTGTATTATTATAGCCTAAAAATTTATTAGAATCCCATTGATATGTAAACAAATCATCATGAATACTTTCCTAAAACTTACAGTCCCAGGATAGAAAAGAAATCTAAGTATTAAATAGGACTTCAACACCAAGGATTTGGAATCAAATTACTTTTACACCATGAATATGAACAGGAAATTTTTGTTCATTTTGTAATCATTCAGATGTTTGCTTGTTGCTTTGTGGTTTCTCTTGCTTCATAACTTAGTGTTATTTTGTAGAAGAAATACTTTCCAATTCTACTGCTATAACAGAAAAAGATAATTACAAAATGAGATATGTCTGCTTTCAAGATATTTTTATTAAAATTAGCAAAATGTACACAGGATGGAACTTGGCGGCTGTATTTTTAACACAATATATTTTTTCTAAAAAGCATTGTTCTTACAAGTTTTGTAGGTGTTTTAGAACCATAAATATATGTTTTCACTTTGTGTATTATTTTATAAAAAAACTAATGGCACATAGATGATAGAAAGTGTGATGTTATTTTATTATCCATAAAAATGATAATTTTATATTATACAAGCTTAGACTTATTTTAAAATTATTGTGAATTTGAAATGTATAAGTATCCTTATTCATTACATACATATATTTGCCACTTAATTACAGAAAAAAAAATTTTTATCACATATTCATATGTGTGTGTGTGTGTGTGTGTGTAAATCCAAGATAACATACAACTTTTTTTTTGAGACAGGATCTCACTCGGCAATTCAAGCTGGCCTTGGACTTGTTTATGTACCCCAAGCTGGCCTCAAACTCACAGAGATCCTCCTGCCTCAGCCTCCCAAGTGCTGGGATTAGAGGGGTACACATCACACCTGGCTGATAACATACAACTTTTAAAAATGATTATATACTTTTCTCTTAGAAACTAGGAAGTTAGAAAACTAATACTTTTTCAGAGCACAAGGCTAAAGTAGTACCTTTTTCAAGGAATAGTTAATAGTTAGAACTGGTACTTTGGGTTGAATTCCACTGATTATATTTATTATACTTGGCACCTGGTAAAATTTAAACTTCCAAAATATATCCATTGCCCTCATTAATACCAGAAGTTATGCCATACTTAACAATTTGTCTACTTATCTGTCTACATATTCATTTACTTAATATTTACCTATCAAATTAAATGTTTTAAACAAAATAAATCACACTGTAGACATCTTTTCACTTTCTTTTTCATGTCATGAGCATCTGTTTTATCTCAATTCTTATTTGTCGTTCTCACATTAGCTCCAATTTGAATTGTCTTTCTCATTCTATTCCATGAATATGTCGTCAGTACTGAGTATATTACATGTAAGTGGATGATTGCATATTTTTACTATCTAAAATGAGATTATATATCTAAATCCAATGTCTACAATAGGTTTCCAATATAATACTAGAAAAATGTCAGGAACTCATTCAATATTTTCAGATACAGTTAAAAACAGTACTATTTTTCCATTTATTTCTGTGGGCAAATTTTTCATTTTTTTACAGTAAATCAAAGTAATTGCCAACTCTTTATTTAAAAATTCAACAAAATTATATACAGGTTATCTTTCTGCAACAGAATTACTACCAATATATGTCATCATTTTTTTAATGATGGTTATTTTGAAAAGCAAAAAATAGTATTACAGCTTAGTTGCATAGTTTCCCTTTCAAAAGAAATCGAGTCTCTCTTCAAATTTTTGAAGTATCAGTAGTTTTTCTTCTGTGCTATACTAATTCATTTCCTCAGGCTATGTTTTTCATCAGAGATTTTTATATTTTCTAACTGATTTTTAAACTTGTGTCAATGTTACAGTTCAGTGATTTTAACATGCTATGATCACTCATCTCAGGAAAATTCTCTTGTTATATGCCCTTCTTACTTCTGTCTTTTCCTCACAAGGCAATATTATCCAACTTATAGCATCATGGAATCATATAGTGCTTGGTGTTTTATTTTCCTGTGGGATTCATTGATTGTATGGTGTTCAGTTAAAATCATTTATTTTCATTGTTGCAACAAATTTCTTGAGTGAATAAATACACCTATTTGTCCATTTCAGTCTGATTATTTAGTTTTTCTTTTCCTGCACTTGATGTTATTATAAATAGTGCTTCTATAACCACTCTAGTTTATACTTTAGATAAAATTATGCATACCCCTGGAGAAATCATTTTAGATATGGAATTTTGAGGTCAAATGTACATGTTTATCTTAAATAGTTGAAAATAACTCATATGACCAACAGTAAGGAATGAGTGATCTAATAAACCCTCATTCTCAGCAAAAATTTACATTTTTTATTCTTTTCATTTTAAAAATTATGTTTGCTTCAAAATCAGGATTCTGAGTGTTAGGTAAATGTATTATTTTGTAATTTTATCATTTTTAAGATCATTATAAGTAAAAATCTTGGAAATAATTCTTTAAAAACTTGTGTTAAAATAAATGATGGTTTTGGGTGCTTATCACATGGTCTCTGTGTTCAGTGGGAAAATATTATTATTGAGAATATGAAGATATTTTAAATATTTTAATAATTTTATTCATATTTCACTTTTTCCATAATTTATAATCTCAAAATAGCATTCTTTAAATAGGTCTTCATGTAGTTTTATGAAGTTTTATGTGGTTTATGAAGTTTTGTTCATATTATTTTATATGACAATTAGTGGTACAGCATCTTGCCATAAAGCAAAGGCCCATGTTTCTTTGTATTCACTTTGGCAGATTATTTTCCTTTTTTTCCTCAATAGGATGTTAAACCAATGATTTATCCACAGTGCCACAGATTGCTTTCTATTTAGTTTCATATGCTTTTTCCCCATGAAGTCTTAGAGGAACTATCCTCAAGCCAACAAAAATGTTTTATAACTATCTGGTCACCTGGGTTGACATCTCCTGCATCATGTCTCAAACCTCTCAGCAAGCAAAACACTGAGTACAAAGAGTAAAACATGGTACAACTGACCTACACCATGAGAATCTGCTCAAGGGCTCCACATACCTGTTCAATGAAGATGAGTACGCTTAAAATTCATGCTCTTTTTCTTTTTCAGAGCAGTACAACATACTGAATTGAGGTCCTAAAGCACCTTAGCCACTAATTAGGTGCTGAATGGCAGCAATGCATGCTAGCTTGTGCATGAATGCATTTGGAACAGACTCCACCTGGTCAAACTCCCTCCCATTGCTTCACCCAACACTAGTTTCTCTGGCAATCCGATAAATCCCAGTACCTTTCTTATTGGCTTTCTTCTTTCTCTGATTATATTCTTTGATGTGTATCGGGGAGTAATTTTGGATTTTAAAGTACATAATGTGCTCAATATACACATTTATTCTTTATCCTTCATATCCTTCTTTTCAAAATGGCCCACTGCATGCTGGATAGCATTACAGACAGTTTTACTACGGTAACATTTATACAGCACTCTTTTCCTTGATATCTACATTAGTCTTTTTTGTAGATTTGCACATATGTGTTCAAAGGAACAAATATGTTTTCCAAAAGGCCTAGAGAATACATAGAGGATTTCTTTCTTCTTTCCTTTTATGTTTGTCATTTTGGCAAATTACTGTAAGATGACCATTTTGGCTGAGATTAAGGTAAATGATTCTTCTAATAACTAACCTTGTTTCCTAAAGAGGAGCAATAAAAATGTATTGCACTGAATACAATTTAGTTATTCCGTAATCTGGGTTTTTATTCTATCTTGATTTTTAATTTTGCACATTGGAGCATGTGCTGTAGAGTATTGCTTCATAAAATATAACCAGCAGGCAATATAGTTAGTCTTTCTATTCATTATGCAAAATTTCGCTTTTTGTATTTTATGGGAAAAATAAAACAAAATCTCTAGGCAAAATAGAATAATAACAATAGTAAATATATTGTATATTATTATCTTCAAAGTAGTTACTCAGAGTACAAGATATGGACATAAAAGAGACTAAAACTAGACCTATATCTATCACTATGCACTAAATGATAGTCAAAATGGATCAAAGTTCTAAATATTAAAACAGAAACACTAAATCTACTGGAAGAGAAAGTAGGTAGAAATCTTGAAGACATAGGTGTAGGTAAAGTGTTCATGAACAAAACACAGACTGCAAGGGACATATTACAAATAATCAACAAATGGGATCTCACCTTATTAAAAAGCCTTTGTACAACAAAAGAAATCACCAATCAAGTGAAAAGACAACCCACAGAGTGGGAAAGAACTATAGTCAGTTGACCCATGGACAATGGACTTTAACTAGAACATAGAAAGAATTGAAGAAAAGTTAAACTCCCCAAATTCAAATACCCAATCAAAAAATGGGCATCTGAAATGAATACACAATTCTCAGATGAAGAAATACAAGTGACAAATAAAAACATGAAAAAATATTCAACATTATTGGTCATTTGAGAGATGCAAATTAAAACATTGAGATTCCATTTCACCCCAGAAAGAATGGCTATCATCAAAAACTCATCCTGTAACAAATATTGGCAAGGGTGTGAGGCAAAAGGAACCCTTCTCCACTTTTGGTAGTAGTGTAGACTGGTTCAACCTCTGTGGAAATTAGTGTGGAGATTCCTTAAAAAAGTAGGAGGTCCCATGCCACCCATCTATTCCCCTTCTTGATATCTTCCTGAAAGATTTAAAAACATCATACCACAATGATATATACACACCCATGTTTAACGCAGTACAGTTTTAATAGCTTAATCTTGGAAATAGCCCAAATGCCCATCAAAAAATGAATCAATAAAGATGCGTCTTTTTTGTACAATGGAATACTATCTCAATGGGATACTCTACCATAATGAAGGAGAAGCTTGAGACATTTTTAGGCAAATGGATGCACCTTGAGATCACGCTCTTAAGTGAAACAAGTTGGACACACATGTTAAATATTGCACAATTCCTCTAGTGTGAGAAACTGAAAGTGTTAAATAAAGACCAAAATATATAGTAGATATTGGGAAATGGGAAGAAAATTTTCAAATGACAGGGGAGCAAGAAGGAGGAAAAGAAATGAATAAAAGGAAAAAATGGAAATAAAGCTGATATAGGGCATATGATATATGACCACCAAATAATACAAATAATAGAAGACAAGGCTATGCTTTTTTAAGTCCATTTTAAGCTTTTATATCTCTGAAGCTTACTAAGGTTGAATTTCTATCCATCACCTAACAATCATAATTTACATGTTAGTAAAGGCACATTTTTCAGTCTTCTATGCACACATAATAGAAAAAGGCCAAGTAAAATCTTTTCTTACTCTTAGTTAGCATGTGTAAGTCACAAATGCAAATCATTCTCCTGATATTTATTTTCCTCCATGAAAGGTAAACAGTTATTGCAAGCTGCCTCAGCCTGATTTCCGGAGGGAGGACAATCTAAAGACAAGGTGGTTCTAAACTTAACTCCCAAAAAGTTGGTGAAAATTTGGCGTTTCTAACTAAATAGTAGAGACAAAAGTACAATATATAAGTGGAGATTTTTCTGCTGGCTACCCAAGTCAGGCTGCTGGTACTCAGCTTCCACTGAGGAACCTTTCATTATCCACCAGAGAATACCCCTGGTCATGACAGCCTCAGTTGTTCTTTCAGTTTCTGCTGGTATGTGCAACCAGAGATCTATCTCCAGAAAGGAATCCAGCTGCCTGTCTAGTCAACATTCCATTGGTCATTACCTTCAAGGGGATTCACGACAAGGTGCTAGGGAAACCTGACCCCTGCTTTAAGAGTGGAAGCCTTCTCTAAGATCATTTAAAGTGCTTGCAGAGTAACTACTGTTTGTTAAAGTTCTATAGGAGACAGGGTATACATTCTTTATCTAAAATGATTTCCCTGTCTTCAGAGTCAATAAACATTCATTTTCTATGTGTATAACTTAAAGGTTCTTAGTTGTTGAGTAGGAAGGATGAGTTGGGGCAATTTAGAGTTCCTTCCTAACCTTACACACCTTCAAAAAAAAAAAAAGGAAATTATCAAATGGCAGAAAAAGATCAGAAATAAGATTAGAGAAAGGAAGTCTTTTCTACTCATGCTCATGGTGAGTTATTGAAACAACTTGGCCATGAATCATTACTTTCAGCCTGGAAAGGCAAGAAGAGTCTCAAGAGCTAAAATTGCTTCCTTACCAGTAGATCAGACCTGAAAGGAAACTGAGGCAGAACAAGTCCAACATTTCCCATAGAATGTAGAGGAGGATCAGGTCCAGTCTCTCTCAGTGAAATCTGTCCTCCAAGTTTTAAGAACATGCCTTGGAGCGATGCATAGTGGCACACTCCTGCAATCCCAGCACTTGGAAGGCTAAGGCAAAAGGATTGCTGTGAGTTCTAGGCCAGTTTGGACTACACGGAGTTCAGAGCCAGCCTGACTGCAAAGCAAGACTTTGTCTCAAAAACAAACAAACAAAAAAAGACTTGGGATGGGAAAAAATACAAATTTTACATATTTAAATTAGAAATGCTTTCACATTTTACAAGAATATATACCAACAAAAGGATGACACTAAATGATAGCCTCTAGGGGCTTAGAATTAGGAGGCAGGAGCCATGGGTAGGAATTTCAGAAAATAAAAATATCATAGCAATAAAGCACTCTAACACCTCAGCCTCTCAATCTTTCATCCACAGATATTCAAGTCCTTTTCCAGAAGTCCTCTTCTCCTCCCTATTTGAAAGACTTCTCCCCCATTGTTCCCTTTTCTTTTCTCTAAGACACCCCCACCAATTTCTCTTTTCATTCATTTCATGTACATCATTCTCTGGTTCTTATTGTTGCCCCAATCTTTAAATAAATCCTAATCCTTTGCACACACTCATTGCCGCTCCCTTGTTGAGAAAAGCTCAACTGCAAGGCCCTGATGTAATGAAGGTTAAAAAAACCTAGTCCAAGAGCCCTTTGCTTTGTCACACACCTCCCTTCCCATCCTCCCTCCTGACTCTCTCTCCCACCTTCTCCCTCCCCTCTCTCTGCTTCCTTTCCTCCCTCTTCTTTGCTCACTGCTTACCTTCCTCTCTCTCCTTTTGCTCTGACTCTGCTTCTCTTCCTGTTTGAGGCACTGTTGCAAGAATGCCAAACTCTGGGGGGTGCCAGAGGTCATTGGCTGTCACCAGCCCAGAACTGCCTTTCTAAAGCCTCCTCCCCTGCCTAATCTCAAAGTCCAGCCAGTCGGTGAGCATTTGGAGCCCGTTGTCTCACTAATCTGCTTCCATAGAAGTTCACTTTCTACCTGAAAAGGATGAGTTTAGTGTGGAGACAAGTGTGGAGAGCACTGTGCCTCGAGACCTCCTCTCCCAGAATCCTCAAGATGTGTCCTTCTCTGAGCCGTGAGTGGAAACCAGGGTGATATGGGCCAGCAGAGAGTCAGCAAGTGGGGAAGGCCTAAATTTTGGAGCCTGTTGCCTGGGATTTGGGAATGTAAGATCATTAGATGAGAAGGAGATCTTATAGACAGAGCATATAATACAGTGATTGTTTCTCACACTGGCTGATCCAGTGGCCCACTTCATGGCCAATATTTTATAATGACCCCTTTGCTCTGAAATGAAATGCATGGATAATTAAAGCCAATTATTATGCAATGTCACATTTTTAGCAACATGTTACCTAGCTGTAATATCAAGAAGAAATCAAAGGAAAATACAGTATTAAAATCAGGGGTGACTACTTTAAAAGATATAAAATATCTTCACAAATTTCCATTATGCCACTAGGAGATGGGATCACTCCTTCAGTTACTGATAAAGAGATTCTGAGAAGAGCAGTGATTTGCCCAGGGTCCTCCAAGCCAGTTCTAGACCTCAGCTCTCTCCTTTTGGTCAGGCTCATGCACCAGGAGCAGAAAATACGAGCAGACCTGGGGCAGCCAAACATCTGGAGATTAATGAATTATATCTTGGGTGTTGGTGATTTTCACATGGAACTTATTTCCCTAGAGCTCTATCATCTTCTTAAGAATTTCCTTCCAGCAAATATGAATGAAAGCAGCTGTCTACACGTTCATATGCCATGATGGGATCTAGGGTCCACAGACCCTAAACATAGTCCATAAGAGGACTATGTCTATTCTGCACTATGATCAATTTTGCTTTCATTTTTCTCTTTTTCTGCTTCCTTTACTCTCCTATTTGCCTTCCACTGATTACAATTTTATGAAACTTAATATGTGTCTGGTGCTATCAGCACATTTCCTTTCATCCTTAAAAGACAAGAAACTAAAGAATAATTTTAAATGTGATCGAAGGCAGATACATGGAAGTGACAACGTGGAATTCAAAGCCAGATCTCTCTGATTCCAAATTCAGAAATTTTACCATGTCCTACTTGTCAATTGTCTACAAATTCTGCTAGTATTCCTCCTTTCCCTCAGTTGTGATTTTTTTTTTGCCAGAGTATCACTTAAATCTATTTTCTCTAAAGAAGTTAGAATTATACTGAGTTTTATTCCCAGAAAGGATGAAATTATGCTGTAAGCACCAGTAATTGAAAAAAACAAGGTAAAATACTCTCTAATAAGCCTTTTCCCATCCTCTCCCTGCTCTGAGGGTGGCAGAAGGGCATTGCAGAGGAGAAACAGTCATGACAGGCAGAAGGCACCAAAGCAGTGAAGTAGTGAAGAAGCAGCAAGTGACCACAGCAGCCCTCTTTCTGTTCCTTATCTTCTATCCAGGCTACAGGAAAGTAGCACTCACACTCAGGGAGGACGTTCCTATTATTTGCTCCCAGAACTATGCCAAACCAATCAATGGATTAATTTAGTAATCACTCCCCTGATCCTAGCATCACACACTAGATCCAGACACTTCTGAAAAGCCCCACCTAAGAGTGCACGAGGCTTTGGGGGGACATCTAGAACCAGTCATCACAACCATCATAGCTAAGATGTGGAATCAATAGAAGTATTCTTTGGCAGATACCAAGGAGTGTCCTCTGCAGCTGTGGAACAGTTTCTGCCCTCCAATCTCAGAGCTGGAAGCTCCCGCATAGAGGAAGCCAAAGAAATCCCTAATCAACCAATGCCAGCTCCAAACCCCAACACAGTTTCAAGAGGCCTCCATGGAAAGCTCTATGTCAAGTTCTCACTGCTGTCTGTGTCTCAGAAGGCCAAGGCCACATATTCAATGTTGCCTTGGATCCAAGGCAGATGAATGATAAAATCTTCCCTTCCTAACTTGTTGACTATCATAAATATCAGATGGGATGCTGAACTGACAAATGTATTCAAATAATACTAAGATGTGATACAGAAGTAAGTCATAATTAGCATTTTAATAAATTACACCATGTTTATTGGGTGTTTTCAAGTATTTTCTAATGAGTTTTCTGGGGGATTTTTTGGTTTTTTTGTGGGGTTTTTTTGTTTGTTTTGTTTTGTTTTTTTAATTTACAGCATGAGGAAGCCCTTGACAAATACTCCCTCTCTATTGAAAAGTGACTGTAGATGTTGGAAAAATTGTATCATTTCAAAGAGAATTCCCCTGAGAATTTCCAAAGATCCACAAAAATTGATTTCTCTCGCTCATTTTGCCCAACAGTTTTTCCCTCTTTGATATTATGATTTTTGGTACAGAAAACAAAGCTATAGTGGTTTGTCTGCTGCAGAACTCTGTAAGAAGTAGGCAGCTGGGAAATTAAACCCACTTACCGACTTGGCATTTATTATACAACAGTGGTATTGTTCTCTAAGTTGAATTCCATTTTAATGTCTTGAGTTTTCCATGTGAATTGAAGTGGAAATTGGTGAATTGAATGAAAAAACAGTAGATGCATTTGAGTTTAGTCTAAAAGGGCAATTATCAGACCAGTTAAACAATAAAATAAAATATAAAAATACCAATTCAGAAACACATCTGGAATTCAGCTTTATTTAGCCAAATTTTAGTTATCACTTCCCTTCTCCAGCCCCCAAATACACATGCACACACACATATACAAACACAAATAGTTTTCAAGAACCTAAGAAAGATTTTTATCAACCCTCACCTTTTATGTCACTCTCAAAACATAGGCAATTTTGAATAAAGGATACATGTAGTTATCTAGATATTTAGATTTTAACTGTTTCTGGTAAATAAAATCAAAGCATTTTGATTTCTTTTCATCCACCGATTATCATTATTAATTCTATTATTTTTAACTGTTTGTTGAGAGGGGTGTTATGACCAGAAAAAGATTTTTCAGGTATGATACTGATTTATTTATTGACAAATTCTGTATTTCTACTTGCTTGCTATCTGTCTGTATTCTTTTCTCTCTTCGACCTTTCCTTCTATCTTTCTTCTTTTTTCAGTTTCTTCCTTCAGGCACAATTTTATATATTACATTCAGGATCTTTCTTTCTCTAGCATATGCCCATCTCTCTGTGGATGGAATGATGGATGGAAGGATGGATGGATGGATGGATGGATGGTTGAAACTGTCTTGGCACTTAAAATGCAGTTTTCTTTAACAAGGCTTTTTTCTGCAACTCTTTTCTCCCTCCAGCCAACTCTTATAATTCCTATAACTTTGAAGACAAGAGACCTTATAGCCTCCACAGTGAGCAACTCCAATTTTATAGATAGCAAAATGAGTCTGATGAAGCACAGAAATTTTGAATTCTCAGAAACACTTGAATTTTCTACATATTAGAAGAATAACTAACACAGAGAGGCACAGAGAAAAGCCTTTCTAAAGGTGAAATTCTCAGAAAAATTAAGCTATCTCTTTTTCTCATTTCTATGCATAGGTACCCCAAACTACTTGCTTTTAAAGAAAGATCAAATTAATGACATTAGTGGTTATTTAGAGCTGAAAAGTGAATGGGTTGTCTGTGAAAGAAAATGTATTTATGGCTGTTACTTTCCAGCTTCATTTAAAACTATAATTGTTCATTGAGTTTCTTAGGATTATTACCTCATGGCCACACAAAAAACCCACGTTTCATCCATGCATTCATCTTTTGTGCTGAAAAAGAGTATCACTTCCTGAGCTCTTTCCACCTGTAAAATTATCTTGATGTTGACCTTAAATCTTTAAAATTAAGAGCACACTTTTCCAAGAGTATTCATGAAGGCTCTAGACAGAGCTCTTTCAGCTTTGATCTTTTTGATTCATTATCCCATCCTGCTTTTGCAGAGAGGTAAAGTTTGTGCTGGCAGGAAAGGTGAAAGTGGCCATGGATGATAAAAAGTACTAGGTCGGGAGTTAAAAATTGGAAGTTTTCTCTCTGTTCTTCAGCTAACTAGCTTGATAAACTTAAAAAAAATGCCGTTTTAGTTTTATCTATAAAATGAGCATATTGACCCTTCAGAAAATCTAAATTCTGTCCCAGCTCCAAACATTTAATGCTTCCCTTGGCTTAGCTTATCACTGCTATGGTCTTGTATGGGTGACTTGGCAGGGGAAGTGGTCTTGCAGCTCTGTTTGTAGGTATTTGTTAATACTGTTTCTTTTTCTTCCCTACAAGAGGAGTCAAATGTCACTTAACAGTTAATGTTTCACAGACCAGAATTCAGGCACAAGGCAGCTCAGGGTCTGGAAAGCACTTTTATTAACAATGGATAGACTCCCACAACATACTGCATTGGCACAATTTTGCCAAATGAAGAGAGAATCACAGTCAACATGAATGGGGGGCGAGGTGGGGAGGGTGTTGAGGGTTGACTGAACTTCCCTAACTTGTGAAGGACTGTGGTGGGAAAACCATGTCTTACCCCAGCAAGCATCTTCCAAGGCAAACTGCCTTTTCTTTTCTTCCTCCAGGAAATCTTAATTAGATATCTCAGATTTTAAATCCAAACTTAAATTTTATTTAAGTAATTTCAAAATATCTAAGACTTTAAATTAAAACTTAACAAAAATGTCTAAGAACTTCAGGTAACTTGGTGATTGTCGCAAACCAACCTATGTTGTGTTTAAGGGTAATCTTAACTCAGTTTACTTCCAGTAGGTGCTGCATGGGCATCTGTGACCAAGTTTGATCTTCACACAAAACCCAGAATGCCTCCATGTGACTTCTCACCTGAAAGATACCAGGTAAGACTCGGAGCTTCAGGAAATTCCAAAGAAGGGTTTCCCATAGGAGATCTCAGTCAGTTATTGCTGTAAGAAATACAAACACCTCTGCTTGTTGCTAAGCTAAGATTGTGCCACCCCAGATATGTATCCTTTAAATCCTTGGGAGCTTCAGAAAAAGCATTCCACAAAATTTACTATCAGTGTGTGAATTGATGTGTATGTGTGAGAGAACAAAAGATATAGATATATATAATATTTCAAGCATACAGATACATCACACATGTGATGACACACATTCCTTTTTTAAAATATGCTTCTTTTAACTAATTGACATGGCAATATATAACCTGAACTTTTAGATTCCATCACTAAAATTTATAGTTATCTTTTTGCTGTCAGACTAATAATGATTGTGTTTCTCTCTGTCTCTCTCTCTGTCTCTCTCTCTCTCTCTCTCTCTCTCTCTCTCTCTCTCTCTCTGACACATACATACACATACCTCTACCTTTTGCTCTGCACAATACTCATAGGTCTGGAATTATGGAATCAGTGTCAGGCATGATTCACAAAGAGTTGAGATATGAGAAAAATATTTTATCTTCAAAACTATAAACACCACTGGCACTTCCTTTATTATGTTCAAAAATAGGAGCACAAATGCTGCTTTCAAAACCGCCTTTCATTTTTAAAGGTAAAACCAATTCAAAGCCAAATGCTTCCATTGAGACATAGAAATCCCAGCCCCTTTCTCGTGTTTTCTCTAGAAAAGGATAAAATACCTCCAATAATTTTACCTACTTAAGAAGAAAGCAATTTACAAGAAAGATGGTGGCTGGGAATGCTGGCTCATGCCTGCAATTCCAGCACTTGGGAAGCTGAAGCAAGAGGATCACTGTGAGCTCAAGGCCAGGCTAGGGTATACAGTGAGTTCAAGGCCAGTTTGCACTACATAGTGAGATCCTGTTTCAAAAAATAAATAAATAAATCATCTAATTAATTACTTCTTTAAAAAGAATGTTAGATAAACATACTCATTTGCAATCCTTCATGGCCTTGGGTTCAGCTCTCCAGGCATTGTTAAATTGACCTGCTGATGATCCTGTAAGAACTGTGGTGATAAAGAAGAGATTTTAATTCTTTATTTGCAGTCCCTTGCCTATGACCATGCACTGGAGATTCACAGGCAACATCTTTCTCCTGTGGTGACAGCATATTTCCAGAAGCCCCTGCTGCTCCACCAGGGACATATGGAATGGCTATTTGATTCTGAGGGAAACAGATACCTGGATTTCTTTTCCGGGATTGCCACTGTCAGTGTTGGTCACTGCCACCCGTGAGTATCCATATAATCCAGGGGTTTTCATTCCAGAAGAATAAGGAAAACAATCATGTGACTAATTTGGAACCCTCAGTTTGCTTACTCAAGTTAAAAAAAATACCTATTACAGATTGAGGCTGACATACTTCCCCATACACTCCCAGGCACCAACTCTTGACACCGCACTTTGTTTTCTGACATTGAAAGCGCCACACATTCTCATGGCGCAAGCAGAGTGGCGTGTACTATGTGCCTGGAGTATTTCTCACTAGTGACCGCTTTCCAAGAAAAACAACAAGGCAGAAAGGAAAGGGAAGGCACAAGGCTTTCAGAGAAGCATGGAGAAAAGAGTGTAAGGTAAGGGACGGTGAAAAACAAATAAGTTCCAGTATGAGGATCTTCTTCATGGACTTTGAGAGATGGGTGAGGGAAAGAAAGCTAGTAAGAGACAGATGCAATTTTAGCTTGAAATTTACTTAGAAATGAATGAAGCAATTAATCTTGAGACTCTCAAAACCCACAGTCATCAACTCACCCACACATGTTTTCAGCAGATTCTTCTATGACCCTTTTGGTTTCCATGTGACCCTCTCATTTTAATATCTGGTCCATCTTGCCCTCAGAAATCTGGCCAGTAAAACTCCCATTAAATCAGAAGGAAAAAGCAGTGAGTTTAAAATAAATTGTATAGGATTAGGCTCTCAAATCAAAGAAGAAAGCAAAACATTTTCTCTTTCAGCAAGTGACAGTAGGTAAGAAATGAGTTGCCCCTCCTGACTCAGCCTCATTTTCTCCATTTCCTTCTTTTTCTCCTGTCTTCTGGAAGCATCACTCTCATACATGGTCGCAAGAGGCATCCAAAATAAATTTCAGATACAATTTAAAACATAACATAAACATGCATAAAGAAGTAGAGAACATGAAATGCAGGACATCTGTAAACACTTTCATTGAATCCTCCCAATAACGTTGGCATTATCTCTAATAGTTAACCATTAGTGTCATCGGCTTTCATATCTTTGTGCTTCTCCTGATCTCCATCTGAGCTCTAGTTGGTATCCTTGGCTCTGTTCTTAGTTCTCTGCTCTTCTTTCTTTACTTCTTTTATCACTTATTTCCCCACTACAGAACTGAACCCATCACATCCTCCTACCGCTGCTTATTTAGTTACTGCTTTGTCAACTTCTTCACTTGACTCTTTACCCTAAGGCCCTGACCAAGCTGTAAGAATGAATCTAATGAGCCCAGATCAAGCTTCAGGATGCCCCAGATTCTCCATTTACCATATAGGACACCTCTGACCCTCAAATTTCACCATCAGCTCAAATTTAACATTTCCAAGCTTGAATCCATCATCACCACAAAGCTTTTCCCATATTAATTTATTTCCCGTATTCATTTATTTAAGGGGCACATGTGAACTATCTGCTCTGTGAAGGAACTAGGAACTAGACAACAGCAGGGTGTCACAGCCATGCTTGAGATTTTCTTGGTGGCACAGGCAAGACTAAAATTCATCTTCAGTGCTTCTGTACACCTCATTCCCTACAGCCAGGCCAATGCTATGGACAGTTTTCCCTCCACTGAAATGCCTCTCCTACTGTTCTCTCTTCCTTTTCCCAATGTGAGGCCACTTTGTCCACTGTTGTGGTTTGGGTCTGAAATGTCTCCCCAAAGTCGTGTGCACTCCTTTGGGAAGTGATTGGATCACAGTGGCATTGTATTCATCAGTGCACTAATTCACAAATGAGTTCAGAGCTCAGTGTGCTGTTAGGGGGTGGGGCATGGTTGGAGGTGGGTTACTGAAGGTGTGACCTGAAAGGTCACCTCTCTCTCTAGCTACTGTCTTCTCTTTGCTTCTGCCTGATGTGTGTTGAACATGTTCACTTCTGCTGAGCTGTTCCACCATGCTATTTCTCCCCTGGAGGCCAGCCAACTGTGGACTAAACTCTGAACTAAAATAAAACCCTCCTCCTTCAATTTGTGAGTGTTGGGTATTGTGTCTTGGTAATAAGGAAAGTAACTAAGACACCAGTCTAGCTAGTCTTCATGTTACCAGTAATTTCCAAGTCCATTTTATGCTTCATTGGCCCTCAGATTTTTTTTAAATAATACTTTTGTCAAGCATCTCTTCTTTTTAAGAGTGTACTAACACTCCACAATTTCTATAGTGAGATTCCTGGAACACCGATCACAGGAACAGTTCCATGGAAAATAACCCCATGAGAAAATAAGTTTAGGAAATACTTTAGACCTATCTTCTATCCAGAGAGAAACAGGGTACATTAACCTATTAAAAGTACTAACAGGTTCCAAGTAGAGTAATCTGTTTGATCTTGTAGTTCTCAAAATTATTCAACCACTGAACTGATTTATTTGGAGTGACAGATGTTAATAACAAGCAGAATTGGGGTAAAACAAACTTTAGCTATTTCTGCCCATTTGATGAAGGTGAAACACCTTATCCTGCCTTTCCTAGTCGTCCTAGTGAGGCCCTCATATCTACTCACATTTAGTTCATACTTTCTTTCAATATGAGCTTATTATAGCATTGGCTCATTCCTTGAAACAATGTGGTTTCATCATTACAAAGCATTCTTCAGCACTAACCACCGTGCACACCCAGGTAATGGAATCTCCTTTGGAGGAAAAACCATAGGTCATGCATGTGTACATTTGTTTGATGATCTACAGTTCTTTAGAAAAATAAAATGGGAAGATATTCATGCTTACCAGTAAATGCATTTCTAAATTCACAAATGATTGTTAAAATAAAAAACAGAAGAAATTCTAAGCCTAAACTCCCTCATAAACAAGAAATTTCTTATTTAAAATCCCAAAAAGACAATCCTTTGAACATGTGTCTCAGGGAGAAATTCATTATCTTTTGAGGCAAGATATACCATTGCTGAATACCTCTAGTGCTTAAAGGAGGTTTTTCGTAGGTGCAGATGAAAACTGCCTCTTGAGACTGAGAAATCATCATATGTCAGAGTTTAGTGTCCAGTATATGTGTTAGAAGAATATGCTCAGTGGCAGTGTGGTGTGACTCTGCTCTCCTATTTATCCAGGAAGGTAAATGCGGTGGCACAAAAGCAGCTTGGATGCCTGTGGCACACGAGCTCTGTCTTCTTCCACCCTCCAATGCACAAATATGCAGAGGAGCTCTCAGCGCTTCTTCCTGAGCCCCTAAAGGTATGGTGCTCTCCACTGAAAAATACAGTCTCGGGATTCCAAGAAATTTGCCCAAGAAAGCAGGAATATGGGCAGGGACCTTGGTCAGTTCATTAAACACCTGTCATGGTGAACTGTTCGCCACACAGGGAAGCAAGTAAGCAGCAGAAAAGAACTTGTGAATTGCTGGTGAGACAAGCCAGTATTCACTTTCCTCCTCTCTGGTCTTCTTTCCTTGGTGACTCATCATCACATCTGTCCTGAAATCACTTTCCAGGAGCTCCAGTTCTCCTGGTCTTCATATCTATGCCCAAAAAATGTTCATGTCTTTGCTCCTTGGCTTCTCTGCAAAGTTATTTGCATTTCTTCTTTTACAAAGAGCAGAGCCATTTTTTGATAAATAATATTAATCTAAAATTCACTTAGGTATTTTTGTGAAATGAGATCTTTTCTGCATCTGAAATGACTGAATTTTTAAATTGAACTAAGTTGTAAAATTGTTGGCCAAGATTAGCATCTAAGCATTGAATAAGTTAATATTCATGAAGAATCTATAATAGTGCCCAGTACCTGGTGTTAGCTATTATTGTACTCTAGTGTCTATATTTTCTAGCACTGTATTTACTATATTATCTAGGATATATAGAAAAATTTGGAATAGCTGTAACCTAAGTTCAGACCCAGATATTCATGAAAATCGTGAAAAGCAAGGTAGTCAGGAGTCGTGAACACCTGCTCCCTAGTCCCTATCTGGGGACTTAGTTCCCTTCATTTCTCCTCATTCTTTCATCTAAGTGAGGTTTTTATTTGCTCAGTCATTTTTTTAATGTTCACACACAGCATAGTCAGGCTAGAGTAGCCCCTGGGATTTCAGGGCCGGGGGTTTTGCTTCATTCCAAGCCTTCAGCATCAGGTGGGGTGGGTTAGACGGAGGAGCTAAAACACCTTAGATATGTTCAGCCACTAACTTCTGTGTCCCTCACCAAGGCTCCTCCATCTGCGTATTTCACAGAAAATGCCAAAACACACCCAAAATGCTTCACAGTTCAACAAACTCTTAGTTATTTTTGTATTTCTACCACATTCTAGCCACTCAATGAAGAGTGAAACAATTAATATAGCAATTAAATAATGGAACTTCTATGTAAACTGGTCTGAAGTGATCTGTGCTCACTCTCTTTCTTCTTCTTCTTCTTCTTCTTCTTCTTCTTCTTCTTCTTCTTTCTTCTTCTTCTTCTTCTTCTTCTTCACCTCCTTCTCCTTCTCCTCCTTCTCCTTCTCCTTCCTTCTCCTTCTCCTTCTCCTTCTCCTCCTTCTTCTCCTTCTCCTTCTCCTTCTCCTTCTCCTTCTCCTTCTCCTTCTTCTTCTTCTTCTTCTTCTTCTTCTTCTTCTTCTTCTTCTTCTTCTTCTTCTTCTTCTTCTTTTCTCTCTCTCCCTCCCCCAGAGTGTGATGCAGTCGTCAGCACTTTTGCATGAATTGAATAACCAGAAATGAAATGAAAGTAAGTAGTCATGTATATTTTTCCCTCCAGGTCATTTTCTTGGTGAACAGTGGTTCAGAAGCCAATGACCTGGCCATGCTAATGGCCAGAGCACACTCAAAAAACACAGATATCATTTCTTTCAGGTAATTATACTTTAGAAAACCAACTTTACTGACATTGACTTTTTCCAATACTAAATGTGTATATTTAAATCTTAGCCTGAAAAAAAAAGAAGCTTTTCTAGGGATATCTTTTCAATTTTAAGTTTTAGGGCATGATCAATCAAGTGAATTTAGTAACTAAGTAAACTCATTCAAATTGGTTTCATAGTTATATTTGTAATAAAAATAAGAATTTGTTCACAATTCCCTTTTTTAGTAGATTCTTATAAAGTTATATAACCAGATTCATAAGATTTTTATAAAAGCAGTAATCTAGAGCAAAAATTAGGGGAATGGATAGTCCTACTTTGTAACCTAACTAGCTATAATTTCAGTCTCAATCTATCATCCTTATCATAGCACATATAATACTGCACATTCCACAGAAAATGCACATGCAGTAATTACAAGCATAAGGAGACATTTGTTGTCAAAGAAATATGAAATAAAGGATTGTGATTAATGATTTACCAAAACAGCATTCAAGAGTACCTACATCCAAATAAATATTTCTCTATTTGAAGCAGTCATGTACTACCAAAGTTTGATATATGTCATGTCCCCTTTTTCAAGATACATGACTGTCTTCTCAAATAATTTGGTGTATCTTCATTTAACAAAGATCTGAATTTGAGAAATGGTCAGAGTTAGTCTGATATATATACTAAATATGACTGTTTCGCTTTCAGAAAAAATAAAACCTGTATTTCTTGTAGGCCAAATAAGGTAGTTGTAAGTCTTTAAGGCCATTCTCTCAAAGACATCGACCCACAGCTTCATCACAGAAAAAAATACTTGTCTTTTCAAAGTGACTACTTTCAAGACTAGCAATTGTTAAACATATAGATTCTGGTATGTTGCTTATAGATGAGTTAACTACTTTAAAGCAGTAATATGGGGTGAGTTTTAAAGTCAGCCAGAGTTCTTATCCAGATGACTTCCAAAAGTCCTTTCTCAATTTCAAATATATAAGACCATTTGAAAAGACACATAAGGACATTCCTGTCATATAGGCTTAGAAGAGTTCTTAGAAATTATCATAATTCAATGCTTATGTTGTTCAGGCTCATATCCATAGCCTTCATGTTCTACTTTTTGCATGTTCTACTCAGGCCAACAACCCAAGAGAAATTAACATGACCCCACCCTTCCATTTTTTTTCTCTGCAGAGGAGCCTACCATGGATGTAGTCCTTCTACACTTGGCTTGACCAATATAAGTACCTTCAAGACGAAACTCTCCACTGGGATGGGTTGTCAATCAGTAAGTTTTAAAGTTTGTTTGCTATCTTGCTTCTCAAAGAACTTCTGAGTATGTAGAATAATAGATCATATTTTCCTGATATTATAATTAGAAACTAATATAAAGATTGTCATTAATCTGATCAACTTGACTCAATTGCATTGAAGATCATTTATGACCTTCAGAGTCTGAGTAATAATTAATGATAGTTTTTTAACTTATTTGCTTCAAGTAAAACCAAGTAAATCGAAGTCTCTGAAAATGTTGAATCTACAAAATTTCCATGAAGTCATCATTGTTCTCACCTACAGTTCTCACGTACATCAATCTTCTCAATCACACAATCAGATACTTAATTATCTTTATTCTTTAAAATGACCTTATCCAATAAAACTTTGAGAAAGTTGTTTCTAGGCTGACACTAAATCAGTTTTCTTTGTAGATTGCTCACATAAGTGGTTTCTGAGAAAAAAATATCTCTTCAAAGTAGAATATTAAATTTTCATGCTAAGTAAAGGAAGAGTGAGGAGACAGAATCTCAGTATCAAATTTAGAAGCCCTCTTACCTTGATTGCTACCATATGATTCCCCAAATTTGCTGTCTTGTGTTCATATTTTGTCAAAATCCTTTTTTTTTTTTTTTTTGGCAGACAATGTGCCCAGATGTTTTCCGTGGCCCTTGGGGAGGAAACCACTGTAGAGATTCTCCAGTGCAAACAATTAGGAAATGCAGCTGTTCACCAGGTTCAATGGGGCAGGGAGGAAGGGGCAGAGTGGACAGAACCACCCAGTATGAACAACCAAATTTGGAGAAATGGGAAAGGGAAAAGTCAAAGAAAACAAAACTCAAAAATAATAAGTGACCCCCTCATAGAATCAACACTTCTCATGCCTACCATTGCTTTATTATCAGGGCTTCCCTAGAGACATGTAGGAAAAGTATCTCAAGCTATCAGAAATAAGTTTTAAAATACACTATCACCTGACAATTGATTAAAGGAGCTCTCTTACTTCTATTAACAATAAGTCTGTTATCAATTATAAAAGAAAACCAGGTAGATGGGATTATTTACCAATTCTCATAGGAGAAGAGAAAAGGAAAAAGAATGCTTTTGACAATTCAAAACTCTGGTCAAGAAAAAAAAAAAGAAAAGTTCTTCAGAACTCAGAATCCAAACCAAAGTAAGAGCATCTGTCTAAATATGAGGTCATATCTGAAAGCTGGTGACATCTCTTGAAAAAGTTCTGAAAGCATTGCCACAAGAAAAATTTCTATTTATCGGTTACATTTTTATTTGTACATTTTGTCCTTCTCAACATGAAAGAGATGTGGCATGGAAACATAATTTCCACTACTTGTCAGCAAGCCCTGTCTCATATTGTCACCATAATGCAGGGCTTTTTGAAAAGCTGCTTCTGAGTAGTTCTGGAAGAAAGAACAAACTGCTGTAGCCAAAAGATCTTTAATGGAATAGTGTGAGTCACCATGTCAAGAGGAAGAATGCAAGACAGAAGTCTTAAGAATCATCCTTGAATAAAAGAAGAGTCACAGTCACCACAATCTTCAAATTCATATGGGATCCTAATGAACAAATGTAGGAGAATGAAAGAATGAGCACTGAACTAAGACAAAATATCCTTGTCAAAAGAGTTAAAACCATCAGGAAGTTCAAGGCTATAATTCAAATTCTTCATTTTAAAGACAAGGAAACCAAGGTCCACATAGAGGAAATTTAGAGCTAAGATTTGATCCCAGGCATTCTAACTCCAAAACCAGTGCTTCCAACACCTGTGACACCATCATTCACACTGATGCAACAGCAAGCTGAAGCCAAGCTGCAGAACAAACAATGTCTGCTCTTCCTACCATGATGGAGGAAGCTCATGAAGTCGAGAAGTCTCAGTGCCACTCCCAGTACTGCCAGGGTTCACTGAGGACAAATACTCCGTATTTTGCTTCAATTTTATCACTTGTAAAATGAAGATAGCAAGACCTATCTCCCTACCCCAACTCTGATCACATTGCAAGATATAAAACTTATAAACATATTTGCACAGGAAGACAGTTAATAGCAATTTAAATTTAATTTTTACTTGACTATATGAAGTAAAGCCTTATATGCATATTGCATCTGTAGAACATCATGAAGGGAAATCATCAAGAAGTACAATCAGACTCATAGGCCTGAGTCTGTCTGCAAAGCCACCAGCACAGAGTTTAGTAGACCCATCATTTCCTCTCTACTCCACAGCCATACGTTTCTCTCTCTCCCTCTCTTTCTCTGAACCCTTCCTTGTTGAGGCCTTCTGTTTAACAACTGGAAAACTACAGACCACATGGTCATCTCTCTAGACATGCATTCCTGCTTCTCTGACCTGTTGTCTTTGATGTATACAGAGTCAGCTATTTTCTTAATCACTAACCAGTCCAATTATTTAAATACAGGATGACCAAAAATTGCATATTTTTATTAATCTTATAAGAAATATAAAAATAACAACTTTATCAAATTTATTCAATACAAGAATGAGCTGGTTGAAATGATATCTCCCTGAGCAATGTTCTAGATGGTTGGTATGGAAACAAATGCACTGCCTCAGTGATACTTAGAGTAAACTGTTAAGTGATTAACTCTTTTTTTCTTTTTAAATAATTTTATTGGTACACTTTTGACATAGATAATGATCACATCCATCATAGGGAATTTGTACCTGTACATAATATACCTTGATTCTTCTTTTTTGCCATTCTCCTCCCTTCCTTTCAATCCTTCTTCCCCTCTCCCTTTACAAAGCTTTGTTTCTATTGTTTTCCTTCCATCCATCTTGATGTTTTTATCTCTGTTTCCTACCTTTCCGAATTTCCCCTTTTCCCATTTGAACATTTTCTTGCTATTTTCCAATATCTATCTCCATTTTGGTCCTTATTTAGCCTTTGGGTTTCCCACACAATATAAACAATACCATATTAAAACATGTGTATCCAATTAACTTCACTTAAAATTGTATCCTCAAGATGCATCTATTTATCTAAAATTTTTCAAGTTTATCCTTCTTTATGCCTGGGTAGTAGTCCACTGTATTTTGAGGAGAAAAGATTGATATCATATCTTGAAATAGACTGGAATACATAAAGGGACTCCAGCCTCCTGCATTTGTACCTGAGAAGTATTTGGTCTTTGCTGTCAAACTGGTGAATTCACAGATCCATACCAACATGTAAATACTTTGAGTACAGAGGACTCCAGTTCTCAGTTCCTCTCAGTTTGTCAACTAGATGCATATAGGTCCCAAGCATGGTAGGAATATTTTCATTTCAGAATTATATTATCAAACCTCAGAATAGACAGGAGGCTATATTGTAAACCCAACATAGATTTTTTTAATGTTGTTGATTTTGTTATCTTACTCTATCTACCTCTCCAGGAGTTTTTTTTAATCTCCAGGGGTTAATTCCATGCCCTGACTTTCAGATGTAACCCATATGAAATTCACCTCTCATTACCCACTGCCCCATAATGTATTGATCATACCATTCTTCTACATTAGGAAGGAAAGTTTTCTTTTCCTTAAAAATGTTCATCTTTTGTTGGTGCCCATTTTGCTCTTTCTGTATCACCAACTAAAACAGACTCCCATAGCCACTCTGTGGTACTATCCACAGCCTCTTGGTGTTGTCATGGAGACACTAGTGTACCAAGTCTGTCTCCAGAGGTAATCTAACCTGGAGTCACAATAATGAACCACTGAAGCAAGTATGAAATAAAGTAAAGAGATGAGCATAACAGACAACTCTCTCATCACTGAACATGTGGGCATATGGAGGAAAAAGTCATGAAATATCTAGCAGAGGCTCAAGCAAAATCTTCCTTTGGTGCAGTTGTACCCAAATCTAAAACTTTGGGCTGATTTTACCCTAAACTTTGATTTTTATAGCTATAAAAAAGCTTGCTAAATGTCCAAATTACATTTTTTGAACATCTTTTAATATATCCTTTAGAGTTATCCAATGCTGTTTTCTCTTTCTTTCCTAATCAAATTAGGGAATTTCACTCTGTAGAAACATAGATTTGTCTATTATGTCCCATGCATCAAAACAACATAAATTATTCTAAAAACATACCTTCTGACTTCAGTGTTCCTGTGACTCTTTTTCCTTCATGCACCTAACTTTCAGTCTCCAACTCACCAAAAATTGATCTGTCAGGTAAGCTTGATAAAACATCACACTCTTAGGGACAAGTAGTATTTTTCTTCAGTTCTGCTTAATGAAAAGCTGAAGTATAAAATGTATTTTTGCTGTAATTACAATGCAGATTGCTGATAGATTCTCTTCCATACCTCTGTCCTTCAGGAGACAAGCTGTGGTCTCTAGGTAAACCTCTAGGTAAATGATGCAGTGGTGCATGGTAATTCTCCCCCAACCAGACTACTTTCATTGTCATATGGACAGAGGTCTCTATTGCATTTATATCCCTCTGTGTTCTTTCTTCTCACCATAGATCTGAGTTTAAGTTTAGAGATGCTATAATGTTCTGCAGAATTAAATTACAAGTGATAAAAATTATGAAAATTCTATCATTTTTGGATGCAATTGACCTGCATCTTTAGTATTCCAGATCAGAAGAGTTCCTCTCTTATCCTTTCTGCTTCCTTGATCATACCTACCTTCTGTGATGACACACACAAATGGTAGTTTCCAGATCATAGACAACACTTCTGGGAAATCTTCCCCTTCCTTGTGTCCTTTCTCACCCAAAGATTTCATGGATATGTAGGGAGTTTGACAGATAGCATCCACCACCAGCAGCAAAAACACTTTTATCATATGGAAGCAGGATGTGAATATAAACACGATTACTACTAAGACATTTGAGCTAAATGAGAACAGTTGGTGGCATTAATATGACAGCCTGGGTCATTGCCTCCTTTAAAAAATGAAAACATCTAGATAAAATATGAAACACACTCTCTTTAAAGCTTTGATACAAAAAAGCAAGAATTCTCAGAATTCCTTGAAAATCAAATAATGATTGATTACTATAAGTAGAAGTATTTTATATAATAATCTGAACTCATCTTCGGTATTTAAAGTTCATTCCTGGAAAAATCAGTTTAACTGTATACAACTAAGCTCAAGTACATTCCTTTTAAACCTTTCTATATATAAATCCAAAAAGCAATATTCCATTAACCAAAGTAGCAACAGTTAAACTAAAATTAACAAGACCTAGGAAACTCTGAGGTTACTCTTTCCTGCCTTTTATCAAAAAGACCTCAAAACACATCAGTAACCAAAACCAAGTTTATTGTTTGGAGAAAGGGAAATTCTTTACCAAGGAAAGTTTGTTTTTCTATTCTTTCAAAATGTTTTAACAATGAAAATTAATGAAAAATAGAATTGATCCTTTTAAAGAATGAAATAAATATCCCCACTTATTTGAACAATACATTGCATTCTAGGAAAAAGTGTTCCTGTAATTCAAAACTTTCTCTACTATACCTGTCAAAGCAATCTACAAGTGAAAAACAATTGTTGCTAAAAGGTCATTTTCAAAATTCCAAACTATCCTAATAACATATGGAACTACTGCTTGAAATCATGTTTTAGATTTTCTCATCCATATGTCATTTCTAAACTTTCAATAAATTTTTTCAGATACTTTAAATAAAAACTATTAAAAATAATGATAAAACAATTCTCTCAAATACCTCAAGAGGTCATTAAAACAGTGTAGCTATTTTTGGCCTGAGGGCATTTGTCTAATCTGGTAAATTTGGGCTTCAGTTTTTATAGTTTCAGGGGTGCAAGAAGGAAATTACTAAGTCCAGGGCAGAGCCAAAGAAGCATTGTCATAAGGAAGGTTCCTCTGCCACACAGCTGGAATCCCCAAGAACCCATACCCTTATCCAAAGTCAACTAAAATAAATGCCCCAGCAGCAACTCACCACATGCAAGAAAATTCACAAGAATTCTCATGCTGAATGGAAGTGAAGTGGACCTGGGAGGAATAATTACCAATATCTAAACCACCATGCAATTTACTAGTATATATATATATATATATATAGGCCTCAAGTTTAGGCTAAGAATGGCCTGTGTTCCTGGAAACTGCAGATATGAACATACTCTGAATGAATCTAACTCATTCCAGGACCCAAAGAAGTCTCACAAATGAAATTCCAAGGAAAATAAACAACCCATAGTCAAGAATAACCGACATACAAGGATATAAAACTCCAGAGTCATGAAAAAGACCCACAGGAATTTCAAATAACAGTTATTATACAGACTAGAAAATGAATCTGCTTCATATATTTAAAGAAAATCAAATATCAACTTGAAAATATATGTAGGAGTTAAAAAGCTATAAGAATTGACAAAGCAAATTTTGAAAATGAGTAGATCTTCCAGTAATAAAAAAAGTGGGTGGATTTGTCAGCAGTTAGAATCAGACAAAAAGAGAATTAATGAATTAAACACATCATTTGTACGAGGCCATTTTATTCCCTATCCAGACAGGAAAGATTTTCAAAGAAATTATTCAGTCTCTGACACTCACCATAATATCTACCCTTTGGTCCTCTGTCAGTTCATCAAGAATTTACAGATACTTGCAGGATACGAGACACCTTGCCTGGGAACAAAGCATAGTTTCTGTTCTCTACTAAAGGGGAAAATTCCACAAACACACATGGGACCAAGAGCCAAGAGTCACAGTGGGTGAAAATTATCTGAATCTATCCCATTTCTCTTTGGACTAAATTCTAATAGTTCTACAAACATATTTACTAACTGAAGACAGAAACATTTTCCTCTTTAACACTGTACCTCAGATTAAATAGTGATAAAAAGTAAAATGAGGATTTTTTTTAACTTTTATTAGTTCATGTTTGTAGTACATAATGATCACATTCATTCACTCCAGGGAATTGGTACACGTACATAGCACATCTCAGTTCCTTCATTTTTCCCCTCTCTCCACCCCCCACTTTTATTTTACTGGCATCATATTCATTTGTTTATCCTATCAGACCTTATAAAGTCAATTATCATGCACTGTACACCACTTGAAAACCAGACTAATAGGCCAAAGGACATATTAGACATGCAAGACAATTGTGCTAAGTCAAGGTACACTTTTAGATACATTGTCTGCTCTGAATTACAATAGCTTTGTTTTCTTTCTTTCTTTCCCTATTAATTAATTTATTTTCAAAAAGGTTAAATTACCCTAATTACATTTGAATTAGACCCACCTATTTGAGAAGCTGAATATCCTTCAGTGAAATAACTATACCACATTCAGCAACACTCCAGGGCATCTCTTTCCCAGACAGAAATGACTGCGGTGGTTTTTTATGTCCTTATGGTTACACTAATATATGCAAATCATTTCTTCACAATGCTTTCTCTTCAGAAACAAATATCTTCATATCCTAGTTTATCATGTTCTGAGATTCTCTAATAACTTTACTCTACTTTTCTTCCTTTCTTTATGATTTTTTTCCCATTCTTCTGTAAACCATTCTCACATCTTTAAATGTTGTAGTTTGTATTTCTTTGTGTGTTGTGGTTTTGTTTTTTGCAGACTGCTGCCAAGCTAAAGACCAGTACATTGAACAGTTTAAGGACACTCTGAACACTACTGTGTCCTCATCAATTGCTGGATTTTTTGCAGAACCAATTCAAGTAGGTATATGAACCTTAGACATTAATTGAGCTCGGTTCTACATGAAAATAGAGCTTATATTCATAAATTATAGAGAATTCTGAAATAATTAAGCGTCCATTGTTTTGTCATTCTCCAAATTTAATTCATTTTCTTGGTCCCCTTAAAAAAAAAATAAAGTCCTGATCTTAAATTGACCTCCACTTTTACAGATGGATGAAATTCTCAAGAAAGGAAAATCCCCATGATTTGTAGTTGCTTAACACTTAGAATGTTAGGGAGAGTCTTCTTTAAATCCCAGCAAGTTCCCCTATCCTACTGTTTTCTAAACTCAGAAAATAATGGCCATCCTTTCTCCAGGAGAACTGGTTGGAACCAGTTCTACAGGCTGTTTGTAAAGTCACTATCATTATTATTATGATAATGACCAGCCTTCTTTTTTTAATGCTGTGAAAGGCCTTGTGCTGATGTTACAGATCTTCTTGGTTTTGTCTTTTGCAGGGTGTGAATGGCTTTGTCCAGTACCCAAAAGGATTTCTAAAGGAAGCCTTTGAGTTGGTACGAGAGAAAGGAGGCGTGTGTATTGCAGATGAAGTGAGTAGCAATGGAAGGGCTCAATTTAGTGTGGTGGGGTCAGGATGGGCACAGGAAAAACCCTATTTATCCCATCTGCGATATTCCAGATGGAAAACAGTGAGTGTTTGAACTCTGAAATGTGACCGTAAATTAAGGCAGCTTCTGCTAATTCGCCAACTGGTTTGTTAGTCAGTCAGTTTAACAAGCACAACATAAGCTAAACATCCCATTGATGTCTATCAAATAAGTTGCAAACAGGCATCAGTGATGCTAAGTGCTCAATGTGTGTGTGTGTGCATGCACACATGTGTGTGTGCATGTGTGTGTGCACATGTGTGCATGTGTGAGTGTGTGTGCGTGTGCACAAGTGCACCTGTTTGGTGTTTGCAGCAGAACTGACAAACCATCTAGAAAACTGAACATCATAACTAAGTCTTTGTCTTAATTTTTCAGGGGCCAAGGATATAACTCAGTGGCATAAGCGCCTGCCTGGTCCTGAGTTTGATTCCCAGTACCAAAAAAAAAAATCTTAATTTATCAAAATAATATTAACCAGTCTGACAATAAATATCTTTCTGCCCATGTTTCCCTGGAAATGATATTATTAAAACATAATAACCCAGCCACTAAATTAGATGAGTGTTACCACCATTGGTACTTGGAAAATAGTTCTCCCAAGAATTAAAATCATGGGATTGGGTTAATAACTTACAACTTCCCCAGGGGAAGTACTTGGAAGAGAATAACACTCATTGACTATGTAAGCACTAGTCTATGTGTTTAAAAAGAATCCATTAGCTTATTAGTATACTTCCTGTTAAAGTACATCAAAGAACACAGGTTTCTGTGTTCTGACAGTAGCTATGAAGATTAAAAGACCAGAGGAGGATCACCCACGTCATGGAAGTACAGAATTTATGTTTCACACCTGTCCCAGTCCTACCATCTTTACCTGCACAGTTTCCCTCACCTAAAAATCTTCCACAGCTAACATTGATTGGGCTGACACCATCACAGACACTTTGCAGCTAGTTGATGCAGAACCAGGTCTGTTGTGCCAGGAATGCACTGGTATCCTTGGTGCACTGCCCCAGCTCAGACCGGCTTCCTCTCCCCCCCCCAGCCTGCCTGCAAACTGAGCAAAGTCCTTGCTGAGGAAAGCTAATTGTCTGTTCTTTATTTTGCAATGGATAGAAGAAAACAGGAAGACAGATCTTTTGCATGTGGGAAGGGGTCCAAGAGACCAAGAGCAAGGAGAGGAGGGAAGGGGAGGGAAAATAAAAAGATTCAAGACATGTTTTATACATGTACCAAGTTCGCATAATGAATGTCAACATTATATGTCATAAACCCAAATTAATAATAATAACAGCAATAGTGAAGATGGCGGAAGGGGATTTAGTGATTGAGAGAGGTGGGTGGGGAGGGGAAAGAAATTTAAAAGGAATCAAGATGTGGTGTGTACATGTACTGACTCTAAGGTGAACACAAACTTCATATACTAATAAAATAAATTTTTGAAAAAGAAAGTTAATCTGCTATTAACAAAATAAGAAAACTTTATCCAATCATTTGAAGTTAGCTACATTAGGGAAGATGGTAAACTTGGTCTCAAAATCAGGACATAGTGAAAATGCCATAGGCTAATTAAAGGGAAGGTAGGCTGAATTCAGAGAAATATGAATTTCAGAACTGTCTAGGAGATGTGGCTTTATGACTTTCGAGAACATAATTGGAAACTATTTCACACAGGGTAACCGTAAGAATGACGGTCAAATGAATTTGATTTTGACTGCTCTTAGGAACTGTGCACATGCAGACACCACCCCGCCCAGCCACTACACCTCAGGTGTACTCATCGCCAAACACATTTGAGTTTTCACAACTTATGGTTATCCATTTCTGTCCTATTACATATCCAGTTCTAAGAAACGTATTCTTCCTCGGTGACTAAACATAGTGTATTGTTCTATACCATTTTGTGCATTTTCCAAGCCATCAGATATTTCACCAATTTTTTCACCATTTATTTCTGGCATTTAGATAGATGGAGTGAAAAAAAACCAGGAAGATGAAACACATAGATTGCTCTACATTATCTCATTTGGACTAAATAATCAGCTCTTCCACAAACCTATCACTAAGAAGCAAGAAACCCAGGATTCAAGCCCAGATTTCTCTCACACTCATGTCTGAACTCTTCTCTTACATTGGTTCCTGTCATCAGAGAATAATCCCTGGAATCTCCTATTGTTACAGCAGAGTGAGTGGGGAAATGACAAAAAGCCTTAGAGAGAAAGGCGTTATTTTAACTGCATACAGAATGAGCTTCGGGTGCCCACACTTATCCCACCCCAGAATGTGTATATATGCAGAGCAACACAGACATGGAACCAGAAGGAAACCAAAGAAACTTCACCATAAAGGCTATGGCAGAAACTTGAATGGAGATGTTTATGAAGCTGTATGCAATTAGACATTTCTGGCACTCCTTCATTCATTCTAAAAACCCAGTGTCTACTCTGTATCAACTGCTCTGCTAGGTGTTGTGGACAAGGAGGAGTAAGACAAGGTCTCTGCTACTGAGTATGTACATTGCAGATGACGGTCTGTGTCTGTGTAGAGCGAGAGCCTCTGATGGCCACGTGTCTAGACTGCCTACTGGGCTCAGGAAAAGTGTCATAGACCAGGTGACCATGAATCTGGGTCTCGAAAGACGAGAAGTTAGTGAGATTGAAAGGCAGGAAGAGGATGTTCTAGAAGAAAGCATGCAGAAAAATTAAGGCCTACTTTCAGTCCAAACCACTGCAATTTCTAGAGTACAGAAGTTCAACTCTGACTTCACTGGCTCAGCTGGACACTCTCATAGCACAGTTTTCCAGACAGGGTGAGCATCCCCAACTGATCTAGGCTGCATGGCCCACTGGACAGTCAGCAACTCCTGCTCCCCACAGCCTAGGCCAGAAGCAACTCCTCTACTTTTCTCCCTACTGCCTTGCACACAAGAAATGCTTCCTAAGAATTGTTCATCACGATGAATGTTTTCATATGCATTATTTATATGCTGCTCATAGCAGCCCTGTGATGTACTGAGATTAGTATTTCTACTTGACAAGAGAAGTAACCAAGATGCAGAGGACTTGAGGAACATAACCAAAATCTCACCAAGATAGTAAAAGGCTTTTGGTGCCTAGACACAGATTGAGAGTTAGAAAACAGATGGTGGTGATGCTATGGAGGAGAGAGAGGAGGAAAAGGGAAAAAAAGAAGAGAAAGGACAAGCAGGACTAAGAGGATGATAATACAGAAAGAGAATAGAGACTGGGGTGGGGGTCTCTCAGAAGGTTTCCAATGGTTTTGAATCTGCTTTCATCAGGTGCAGACAGGATTTGGAAGGTTGGGCTCTCACTTCTGGGGCTTCCAAACCCATGATGTTCTACCTGACATCGTCACCATGGCTAAAGGGATTGGTAATGGCTTTCCCATGGCAGCTGTTGTGACATCTCAAGGTAGGACCTTGGACAGCTCGTGCCTGCCTCTGGGTCTCCTGTGCTGGGATTGATATAAAGCATGTGGACTGAAACTCATGGGTTGGAGGCAGCACAGGGAACCACATGATGCACTTCCTAAGCAAATGAGGAAGAGGAGCCATCTGTCTGCCAGACTGTGGGGCAGATAGAGAAAGCCAGCATTTTCTGCAGCTCTTTTTTATAAAGAAAACTAATTCTCCCATTCCCCAATTGATGTAGGGTTCCACCACATTGACCAGAAGCAGGAAAATATACCATAAAATCTATCTTAAAACTTCTCCCAAAATCATGTTCTTGAAAGAAACACTTACATAGTTGCTCGGTCCTACCATTGTAATCAGCTATGGACTCAAAGTCACTGTTTATATCTCACCAACAAAACAGCCAAGCATGTTACATCTCACTTATCCAAAACATTCTATGAAGTGATACTAGACCTCTATTTTCCATTTTAGTGAGGTTTTTCAGAGTATTATTTTTCAGGAAACATTGTTAAAAATATTTAAATTATTGTATTTGTATTTCCCACCAGTAGAAGGCATATATCTGAGTTATTAAATAATGAAGTGTCTTGTGCTAGTTCAATGTTTTTATTGAATGTTAAGGGCACAAAAATATATCATGGAAGGTGAGATACAGTAACCTTAATATGAGTAATCCTGAAATGGTATGATATTATGTTGTTACATCTTCAGTGTGAGATTGTTTACTTCATACTTTCTTCTCAGTCCCATGAGTAGGATTCAGTAGAAAAGGACTTAAAAGGTGGGCATGGTGGTGCATGCCTGCAGTCCCAGCACTTGGGAGACTGAGGTAGGAGAATCACCGTGAGTTCAAGACCAGCCTGGACTACATAGATGGTTCAGGGTTAGCTTGACTACAAAGTAAGACTTTATCTGAAAACAAGCAAGAAAAAAAAGTTTAGCTAATTGAAGATTCTGTGCAAATTTCTATATGTCAAGTTGTATGGTACCTTCTAATTCTTAACACATTACAGGTTTTGTGACCAAACTTCTCACTAAGTCAATAAACCTTCCTTATCCACTGTATTAGTCAACTCAGGTTGGCAGAACAAAATACACTACCACAGATGAGGGAGTTTAGACAGAGGCACTTGTTTCACAGACTTTAAGATTAGAAGTCTAAGATCAAAACCCAGGACGGCCGGTTTCTGGTAAGTCTGCCTGATTGCACACAGCCTCTTCCTCATCACATCCTCACAGGGCCTTCTTTGTGTGTGCATCAGGCAGACAGGCAGAGAGCTCTCTGATGTTTCATTAACAGAAGGACATCAGACTTATCGGAGTAAGGCTCCACCCTTATAATCTCAGTAACATTGATTACATTTTTAAAGGCTCCATCTCCAAGTATAGTCACATTTAAGGCTGGGCTTCCACGTACAAATTTTGAGCAGACACAGTTCAGCCCCTAACATCCACTATGAAGTGAGTGAATAATGAATCCAATATGATGCCATTTGTAACATGAAGGTGTGTGGAATCCCAGTGGTGTGGCGGAGGTGTTGGTGGGATGTGTCTCTTTATCCACATTTTGTTTCCTCCTAGAAATTGCCAAGTCGTTGGCTAAATGTATGCTTCATTTCAACACCTTTGGAGGGAACCCCATGGCCTGTGCCATCGGCTCTGCTGTTCTTGAGGTATGTTCTAGCAGTCACACATCATATATTTTACAAAATCACTCTTCCAAAGTTGCACACATTGTCGTAACTCTATCACACTGTGTTAAAGTGCAGAGTTAATAAGTAATGCATCAACTAAGTTAGGGTTGTAATAAGTATTATCTTCCCCCTTTTTAAAGATCTACCTTGAAACATTGGATAAGAAATAATATATAATCACCCTCATATACTTGGGAAACATGAGGATTCCCTTAGCCAAGAGATATCATAGAAAATATTTTGTTACCTAAGTAGCATTTTATGGATAATTAGTAACTCCCTTCAATCTTTCTAATTTAATTTTGGCCCTGTATTGTATAGGTATTTTTCTTCCTTTCTTTAGCTATGCTTTAATAAATTAAATGACTAAGGATGAACTAAGTAACTTGATTACCATGAGGTAATTCAGCTATATGAACAATTGTTCAGCCCTATTTCATTGATTAAGCCGGATGACAGCCAATTTTTTTGTTAAAAATGTCTATTTTTTAAATGTCCTTGGATAAAATACCATTTGCTGAAGTATGACATATTTCCAGAAGAATGTCCAAAAGGGTAATTTCAGTAGTTATTTGTAGTCAAGGATTAGCAAGAATCATCCTACTAGCTATACTTTTCTGCTTCCTGATCTTTGAACCATGAATATGATTTACCTATTTCAAAAATAATTAAATCTTAAAATATTTTAAATAGAAATAAGTTAAGGTTGCTTTTGTTAATTAAACACAACTTCAAATCATAAGTTGAGATAATGAGGGTAAGAATATATCATTTATTTCGTTTTGTAGACAGTGCCAGCTCTGTTGTTGCTGTTAATTGTTGTGTCATTTGCATCCAATTTAGAAGGTAGAGAGGGTTTAAATAAACCAACAGGTTTTAAAAACATCAAGATTTATTTGGAGTCATACAATTATTAATACCTAATATAAATGCAGTACATTTTGCATGTCTTATGAGGAGTCACTGGTATCTCCTGTGAGTGGAACTTAGTGAGAATCTTTTTATATCTTCAGGTCCTCTGCTTCTCCATGGGCATAGAAAGAGCTCAGCTTGGGGAGAGGCCAAACCCCAGGCTAAGGTGCTGAGCTATGAGAGCCTGTGTCAGGCTGAGGACTACTAAACAAAGGTCACCATCTCCTGGGAGGGAAATATTCTTCCCCCAGAACTTTTGTCATATTTAGCTCTGTATATTAGTCCTCAACAAAGCCTGGAAATAATTAACTTTTAAAATGTACACTACTGACTATGCTTAGACACACGTTTTTTCCTAAATTCTTACTCACCTCTGAAAGGAGGAGGTATCTAGAGGAAGCATCCTTTCTTCTAAGATAGTTTTACCCTTTATAGAAAAATTTTTTTCTAGCCGTGGTGTATGCACACTAACTGGACTTTGTTCTGGTTTCTGTTTGTCTGGTTAAGTTACTATAAAGACAGTAGAGGCTGGACATGGTGGTATATGCCTATAATTCCCAGCACTTTGGGAGGTTGAAGCAGAGGGATCACAGGATTGGCACCCTGGCCTGGGTCATTTAGTGAAAACTTGTCTCAAAATAAAAAATAAATAAATATAAAAAAGGACTGGGAATGTAGCTCACTGTGTTAGTCCAAGGATCAATCCCATGTGCTACAAAAAGAAAAAAGTCATGGGCACACATCCCTGTGTTTCTGGGTCAGTCTTAGAACCTTTGTCATGTAAAGTCATTGAGGCTTTGTCTCAACAGGTGATTAAAGAAGAAAAAACACAGGAAAACAGTCAAGAAGTTGGTACCTACTTGTTACTGAAGCTTGCCAAACTGCGGGATGAGTTTGACATTGTTGGAGATGTCCGAGGCAAAGGCCTCATGATAGGGATTGAAATGGTGCAGGATAAGGTAAGTCCTGACCCGGTGCTCTCACAGCTGCTGCTTAGCGCCAGCAGGGTTAGTGTAGGGAGTATCAGCTCAAAGCATGCTTCATTCATTTTCAGGGAGGAGGTGTCTGCAAACAGCAAGACTCAGCAAAGCCCTTGCGAGATGCGTAGGGAGTATTGAGTATGAACAAAATGTTAGCAGTTGTGGGGAATTCCAAGAGGTGGGAAGAACTAGAACTTAGAAAGTAGAGCTGATATTACCCTTACCAGACTAGGTAAAGAACATGGGCAATGAATGAATATTTGGAAATATATGGAAGGGAAGAAATTATTTAGGAAAAGGCAGGCAGACCAGAGAGCAAGTGGAAATAAAGAAAAAGGACCAGGATAAAGTCATGGAAATGTTTGGGATGAGAGTGTTAAAAATGTATTGGTTTTTGTATTTGTTTGACTGACCAACTGACTGGTTGATTGTTTTTGAATGGCCTTCAATCTCCTGAGTAACCAGGGAAGATACTCCACTGAGATCTTGAACTGAACTTGACAACAATGAACTTAACACCGTGCCTCCCAAGATCACTGCTTCTCTTTCTAATCCTCTGTCATTCTCCTCACTCACAGCCTCAGTACTACAAAATGATCTGTGACTCCTATAGGTGCCTTCTTTGCTTCATCTCTCAACTCCCTCTGCTGTCTGTCTGTTTCTGTTGCTGCTGACCCTAGAGTCCATGCCAGTAGGAAGTCAAGGCTTTCCTCCAGGGAAGCAGAATCCTAGTCTGAGGAGAGAAAAGAGAGAAAATCTTTGCACAGAACAGGGTCCCCAGGCCAACTCCATATACCTAATTTCTGCTCACAGGATCCAGCTGTCCTTTGATTTATTTCTTTACCACATATTTGGTCTTACCATACTATTGTGGAAGGGTTCATGCTCAATTGTTTTAACATTCAGGCCAGACCATGGATATAAAACTATTCCATTAACATTCCATATGACAAAGCCACTACAAAGCTGGATGATTTAAATAAGATTTGAAAGCTAAGGGAAGACAACAGGCAAACAAAGAATAAATGAGATGAAGCCCTGTAGTTCATTAGCTACCCCATAAGATCTTCAGTTGTGGCTCAGTACAAGTCCATTCTAGTCCCCACCCCAGAGGTCCCTCAGAGATATTTACATAGCTCAAAGTTAAGAATTCAGAGAAGAAAATTCAGTGGAAATGAGGGTGGGGTATTCCAAATCCAACTTCTTCATGGTCAAAGTCATATGAACAAAGATGTTTATCAGAACTTTGTCATAGCAAAACATCAGAATCTTCCCAAAAAGCCACTGATAGAGAAAAAGTTAAATTATAGTATGTCCCTACTACCATGGCAAAGATATGGAGAAATATTCAAACTATATTGTAAAAAAAAAAACATAATAGAATGAGTTCTTTTTCTCTTTTTTTTACTATATATTGTAAACATGGGCCTCAATTTGAATCTCAGCTTTTCCAGTCCCCAGTTCTACTCAATATCCCCACAATATTATTCATTCTTTTAAGGCAGAGCATCAACTTGTCTTCCAGCATGGAATGCAACACTCTCCTTTCTGCCTCTATGTATGGAAGTCCTAGTCTTCTCCAAGGCCCAGTTCCATATCACTCCTCTTCCTAAAAGTTTACATTTGCCTCTCCCCACATAGGGGCCCTGCCCTTCAGAGGATTCCTTGCATACTCACAGTGCAAGGAACTCTTTTAGGAAGATCTTTTCCATTCTCTTAGTCCTAGCTGCTATAACAAAGGTCTTTAGATTGTGTATCTTATAACTGGCAGAAATGTATTTGTTACAGTTCTGGAGGCCAAAAAGTTCAAGATCAAGGTGTCCATAGATGAGTGTCTGGTGAGGGTTCCTACATAGCCATCTTAGTGCTGTAACCTTACAAGAAGGGAGCTCTCTGGGCCTTTTGTAAGGGAATTAATTCCATTCATGAAGCCTCTGAGAGGATGTAGTGTGATTAGGGGGTAAAAACATTCAGTCTATGGCATCTTCCATATATATATGGGATCAAGTAGAGCTCTTATCCTCCTGATGGGAGGAAAGAAACTGTTCAACCATTGTAGCATGTTTATTTATACCCTCCAAAGAAGAATGTCAATTTTAACCCTGCTGCCTAGCAATTTGTTTGCCTGGCTGGCCTGAGCCCCTTGCTTTCTTAGTGCTGGAACAACTTGTTTATGTGGCTTGCTTTGAGCTTTCTGTGTCTTCAGGGACGGTCTTGCTTTCGCCCTACACATATATATATTTATTGTCTCTGTTTTTAATGTGTAAATACTTAGTAATTCATATACTTTTGAGGTCAGAAAGCAAACAGTGATTTGTTTTTGTGCATCGGTTTCAAGTCTCTGCAAAACTTCAGGCTACACTCATATAATTACAAAATCGCAGAACTTTGCTATGGTGCTGTCTAGCATAACACAAGGTAAACATTCCCATATGCTATAAGTAAGACTGTAAATTGGTAGGACCCTTTGGATAATAAAATTGGAAATGTAATATATTTTGACCTTGCAGGTTTCATTGCTAGAAATGCATCTTTAAAAATTACTCAAAAACACATATGAAGATATATATGAATAGGAATGTTGGCAGCATTATTTATAGTCATGAAAGATTGGAACAAATCTAAATGCTTGTTAGTAAAAGATGGAAGAATCACAGACAAATATCAAAATACTAGGCAATCTTTAAGAAAACTACATAGAAATATACTCACATGGAAAGATGTCCAAGATATAGCACAGTGGAACTCTGAAATTCATGAAAGTTACATTCCTAGAGCACCCATGAACTGTGAAAATCTGAAAATTTCTGATATGGTCAGAAAAATGCCTACAATGCTTATTCTTATAGTTTACACCCTACACATGCCATATCTTCTGCAGCTGTATAATTTAATTTAATAAAATACCATATTAATAAAGCCTTAGAAGGTGCAAAGAATTTTGGCAACATCTTAGGACTTTGAGAAGAACAAAACTGAGAGCACTTGAAATAGCTACACACAGTACAGCAACATGTTATGATGTGGGAATGTTGGTGCATCTATGGAATGGGTTACAGGGCAGCAGCCAATCGGAAGGAAGAAGAACTGAATAACACTCTCAGGTTGGCTACTTGCAGGCCTTCTGCCAACAAACAATTGTGGAGGATATTTGCAATTTCTGCAAAACTGTAAGAGTTTCCTAGAACAGTTATTAGTTTGGTTCTAAAGGAGAACTCCAAGAACAACTGAGCCCTCAAACTGAATCATGACCTCATGGGGATATACTGTATAAATTATTGAAAGAAAACTGCAGAATATTATAACATTATAAAGTAGGTTTCATACTTTTTCTTCTTAAAATATGTATATAAAAGTGTCTTTAAGCACTGAAAAGTGCCGGAATCATACCAAATTATGAAAAGTAGGTGTCCCCAGGCATAAAATGGGAGGGGGAGAAAATTTTTCATTTTTACTTCATGAACTTTCATATCATTGAACTTTTTCAGTAGTCATAAATTATTTTAAAATTGTTTAAATGCAGATTCACCCAAGAAATAATAAAAAGATTAACATAAAGCTACAATATACACCCAACAAGAAGTTTAATTACTAATATGTCCATTTCATTATCAATCCGTTGGGACACAGGCATGAACATGGGGCCTGAGCAGGCTACCATGAGGCCTTATTTCGTTAAGAGTTTCCAGTCTTTGTGGGATGCAGACAAAACATTCAGTTACTCATAACATTTAAAATGGGGTTGGAAGAAAATGGGCAAAGAAACATGGAGGATGCTGGTCTAAACTAGTGTTCGGGTGAGGCCAAATTCTACCTGTTCAGATCCCTAAAGTTGAGTAAGGCTCTCACCAAATCATCTTTCCCTCAGGAAACCCTTCCAGTGGTGCTGCCCTCCACCACTTCTGGTCCTTCTAATCATATTTAACTTCTTTCCAGTTCTTACAGTTCAGCCTTAAATTATTTTAGTCTTCTTTCTCCGACAGAGGAGAACTTCAGGAGAAAGGAGGCTTCATGACAGGATTCTGAGTTCAATGAGAAGATCCAATCCACATCTTGTTCTCCATCCCTACCCCAGGTCTTCCTTTATTTCATGGTCTGAAAGTTGGGATGTTATTTTCTTTATGATAAGGCTTTAAGACACAGAGAATCTCTAGGAAGCTCTGTCACATTGTGCTGTCAGACACCAATACCTTACAGAAAATGGAGGATTCGGAAGAGGCTTGAAAGGCTGGTAGGAAGAGGGGACTGGGTGACAGAGCCAGAGGGAGAGTGTGCAGGAAGCCTAGAGGAAAACAAGGAAGCTCAGTGCACTGGAGAAAACTGTACTCTACCTGCAGAGGCTGAGTCATGGGCAAGGATCCTGTCTGAAGGATCTGAAACCAGAGAACCAGGTCCAGGGCTGACACTCCCTGACTGGCCTATGGAGGGAAGAGGGGAGACGTGGGCAGCAACAGCACTGAGGGCTCCTGGAAGGAAGGTTGGAGTCCCCCACACACCTGAATATAATTTTTAAAATATAGATCCTAAGGGCTGTTCCAAATACTTAAACTGATTTAACATTAGGGCCAAATATTTGTACTGTGAAAGGCTTCCAGGCATAATCAGACTCAAAACAACTAAGCTAGTGGGAGGTGCTCATGCTCACAGACTGAAATTACAGGGCACAGTCCAATTCCCCAACACGTACTGGCATGCTGGAGCCCTCGAGTAGGGAAGCAACATCAGACGCCTAGAGATCTGACAAAGCCTCTTGCCTCCTGGCCCTGTAGGATGAAGTTTTGGGAGAGACTGAGCAAATTTCACAGGCAGAGAAGATGAGGCCCTGTTCCAGCAGTGGCCTGGGAAATCCTGGGCTGCTTGTGCAATTGCTGAGTCAGTCCCTGGGCTTTGAAGTGGGCTCTTTACATGGTCAGAGCATCCTGAAGAGTTGAGGAGAATTTCAACATAAATAAAGCAGACTCCAAATTCATCTAGTGCGAACCAAACTCCCACGGTAGCCTATTAGCAAGGCCAGGATTCCCTATCTGCATGGAACTACATTTTGTCTCTGGAGATTTGAGAGGAAGTAGAACAAAAACAAATATGTTTAAGAATACCCTCCATAATTTCACAGCTTTATTTAATTTCCAGATCATGGACTGCTTGAATTTTGGTTTGGAGAGTTTCTTCTATCTTTGTTGGGAAATAAATCCTCTAACAACCCCACAGCAAATAGAAAACTTTTTAAATGCATTCACAGATGAGCCGCCAACCTCTTTCTTGTGAAGAAGTAAATCAAATCCACGAGGACTGCAAAAACATGGGCCTCCTGTTGGGCAGAGGTGGCATTTTTTCTCAGGTAAGAGGAAAAAAAGATGGGTGTCCAACGTAGTACTTTAAATTGGTGCCTTTCTGATGCGCCCCTGAGGGTAGCTCTGTGTTCACTGATAGCTCTGGGTCACTCAGCCCACTTCTAGGATTAGTGCTCCACCTGTTAAAAAAAAAAAAAATATATATATATATATATATAGTGAAGCTTTCTGGGCACTAGAGGGAGCTGTGCTAAAATGATTTGATTTGCTGAGCTCTGTCGGGTAAAGATAATACAGGCATCTTTAAAATAAACAGCCAAACCAAAGATTTACAATATGATTGATTAAATAGATCGTAAGTCATGCAATAAAAAAATTGTCTCACATATAAATGAATTCCATTCCTGTTGAAGCTCTGTTAAGCAATCATTTTTTTATGTCCAAATCTTTATGTACTTTTGTTTATAATTACACAGTAATTGTAAGTGTTTTGTATCAAACTGATGACAAACACTATTTTATTGAAAAGGTCTTGCATTTAAAAGAAAAATCTAAAACCCAAGGCACTAGGCCACAACCAATACCAGATTTTTATGAAAACAATTTATATTGGAGGAAAAAAATGGGATCTCATTTCAAAACACAGCATTCTTGAAATAATCTGAAAAAGACAGGAAATAAAAGTACATATATTATTAAATTTTTTTCATAATTTAAATCCTTTTTATATTTACAAAAATGAAATCAAGAAACACTAAAAACAGCAACATTCTTCCCCTTTTTTTCCTTTTAATAACAAATTCCAATAACTTGAATAAAAATTTTCCAATTTTCTTTTGGTAAAGTTAATTATTGAATTAAAAGTTATGACTGGAATATCAATAAAATAGCTCATCAATTTCAAAAGTATGTAAATAAAAAGCAATTTTAATAAGTCATTGTTTCTTGAAATCACTTCTGCATTTTTCCTTTTAATAACAAATTCCAATAACCTGAAATTTTCCAAATTTTCTTTTGGTAAAGTTATATTCTTGAATTAAAAGTTATGACTGGAATATCAATAAAATAGCTCATCAATTTCAAAATTTTGTAAATAAAAAGCAATTTTAATAAGTCTGTTTCTTGAAAACACTTCTTCATGTGTATAAAATACACTTGATGAAACATACCAATCTGGCTTCTATTTTGCAAATTATTTAGTCTCTTTACTGTTTTTGTTTCACTCATGTTAGCTCCGTTTCACATCAAAACAGTGCTACCGTGTATCTGGACCCCTCTCCTTTTTTTGGTCACAAGACCCATGAATAACTTTCCTGCCTAAATTGCTCCTTTTTGTTTACTTACTGTCATGTGAAGAAGGTTAATTGCCTTCTTAAACATTTCTGTAAGGCAGGTTAAACAATGTTGAACTCCACGTTTTGGGTGACGATAGTCTTTACTAGGAACAGATTCTGCTTGTCATATCCACGTACTCCCTAAGGCCTAGCATTGATATTAATAAAGGAATGTACATTTTATACACAATCAGTCATTCTTAACTCTGCCCTGACTCAGACTTTGGAAACCAGCTCAACCTAAATTATTGCTGCTGTGGAGAGCAACATAACTGTCCTGGCAGGCCCAGCTGACCCTTGCCAGAGCGACGCGGGGGTCAGCGTGGACGTGGCCTCAGATCAGCCACTCCTACCGCCCTTCTCCCTCCCCCTGTGCCCCCTCCCTTAGAAAACCAACTGGACTCCACATCTGGGACCTCGAATTCTCTCCACCTGCGGGAAGGGACTATGCTGCTCTATGGATGGGATCTGCCCCTAAATCCTTCCAGCTGGCTGGCACCTCCCCGCAAACAGGCTCCAGGGCAAAGTTGAGGAGTGAGGCTAACTTCTGCCCTCCTCCAGCATGGTTTTGGTCCATTGTCGTCTTCCTTACCCATTTTTTAAAAACATTTTTAAGAAAATATTATGACACAGTAATTGTACATACTGGGGAAGAATGTGACATCTATAGATATCTATACCTATGTAGGGTAATGTCCCAATTAAGGCAAACATATCTGGCTCTCATTTATCATTACTTTGTGGTGAGAACATTCAAAATGGTTTACCTTTTTGAGATACATAATGCATTATTATTATTATCTATAGTCACCTATTGTGAAATAGAACAAGAGAACTTCTCCTAACTCTAATTATTTCTACCAATTTAAACATCTGCATTCTTCCCAGTTTTCTTCTACATACCTGCCTATCTGTGATTTTCATGGACACTGAAATACACAGTTCTTGCCTTACACTTCTCAGAGAAAATTGAACCAATCAGGCAAGCTCTCTATATAAATTCTATAATTTTTTTAATTTTTATTTTAAAGGGAGTGAAAGGGCCAGGGATTTAGCTCAGCAGTATAAGCACCAGCCTGGCAAGCTCTAGGTTGTGAGTTCAATCCCCAGTAAAAATAAATAAATAAAGGGAGTGAAACAGAACAATAAAATGAAACAAAACAAAACAGTGACGCAATAGTAGAAAATCCCCAATCATTACTATATTACATACTGTTATCCTTCAAATAGTTGTTCAGGCTACTGGCTCCAGGCCTGCAAAGCCAATCAAACAACATAAATGTCAGGTTACTTCCCTACTTCAGTTATTATCATCTCAGCCTGTGTCCTATCCAGTGGCTTATGAGTGGGAGAGTGAGCCAGAGGTGGAGGCAGCTTCTTTTCTGCTTCTCTCCCACCAGCAGGGGCTCCACCAGCACACAGGGAGGCTACACAGTTTCCTTGCTGGTTCTCCCCGCCTGACAGGGCCACTGCCCCTAGATTTGTTACTTTAGGATAGTGGTGTCAGAATGATGCTAGAAAACTATACTATGCAATAGGACTATAAACTATACTATTACAGAAACCACTCTACAGAGGGCTGTGATGTCTAGCAGGGAAGGACAGAGTGATAACAGCCAGTGAATATCTACCAGTCTTTTTAATGTTTGGATAAAAGCCAGATAGCAACTGCATGGCAGCTAGAAAGGGCCAGGGGTCTGCAGAGATACTAATTTAATGTGGTTTGACTTTGGACTATGAGACTATTAAGCCCGCTTGATAATAGGCTGATGGAAGTTGAAAAGCAGCTGAGGTACAAGCGAACACAATGATGTTACCTAGCATATATATAATGGGAGCATCCAGGGTCAAGCGTACAAGTGGACAATTTTTAGTTGAATAGGAAAGAAAGCTGTGAGCCTTTGGGAAAGGATATAAGAATGGAAAAAACATTTTCATAGAACTATATTGCCTAGAAGCTTCTCTAAAAATATGAGGCATGATTGTCTATGAGATAGAGTAGGAGTCATAGGAGTAGTTAAGCCAGGAAATTGAGAATTATACTAAAGGGGAAGACAAGATGGTGGACTGGTAGGTAGCAGGAGAGAGACCCTCTCTGAGAGAAACAGCTCAAATGCCAGAATAAAACACCCTGGAGAGACCCAAACAGAGAGAGATGGACTCTCACAACCCACAAAGAAACTAAAGTGCAAAAAAAACCCGCTCGAGTATGAGGTCCTGGGGCTACTATTAGTGAAGATAAGATCAGCGAGCACAGCGCCCTCCTCTAGCCGCCTGAATTCCTGCCCAACCTGAACAAGCGATCCATGCCGAAGCGACTGGCTTGAGCCGCCGGAGCATGGAGCTGAACAGCCCTGCGTGCAGCTCACCGGGACCAGCTCTGCACACGACCCACCTAGAGGCACTGTGAATTCTCACCGCAGCCGCACTGAAGTCGGAGGTCGGAGAGCCCAGCAGTTCTCGGGGACACGGTGAGTGATGGGAATAAGACCCTCCCACGGGAAAGGGGAAACCAACTGGACGACATGTTGGATTTGGGCAGGACAGCCCTGACTCCATAAGGAAGTGGCTTCAGCTGGTTGCTCCCCTCGTCCAGTGGATTGGTGGAATCTGCATGGACGAGGATGCACCCCTGGCAGGGACCCACTTACATCCCTGAGATCAGTGCACAGTGATGCAGTGAAGGCCTGCAAAGGTTGACTGGCCCAAAAGGGAGGAGCTAGCGCACACTGCCCATGGGTGAACTCTAATCTCTGATAACCTATTAAAGAGGGCTAAAGCTCCTAGCCTGCGCCCTGTAGAGGAACCTTAACAAACAAGAAAAGGGTCTGGGAATTACACTGTACACTTGTATGGAAGGAACCAAAAACATGACAAAAGGGAGAAATAAGAAAACACTCCCAGCCCCCAACCCTGAGAACACTGATCCAGGAGAGGTAAATACAAAAGAGATTGAGGGCAGTAAAAATGCAACATCAAACACAGTGGTAGCAGACATAAAGAGATATCTTCAGGACCTCGTAAGTAGGGCCAAAACTGAAATATTAATTCAAATTAAACAAGAGATAAGTAGATTAATAAAAGAAGGGCTGGGCACCTCTCAAGAAGACACAGACAGAAGAATGGAGGAACACAAATGGAGAGAAAAATTTAATGAAGAATTCAGGAAAAAACCTAGAATTCATGAAACAGGTTCAAAGAGATTATCAGGAAACTAAAGATCCCATATAAAGCTGGCAAAACTGCTTGAAAGAAACCAAAGATAGACTATCAAAAATTGAACACAGGCTTGCAATGTGGGGTCATGAAAGGGAAGATCTCTTAAAAATAACAAGGGAGCAGGCAGTAAAGATACAAAGACTGGAAGATGACAAGGGGATCTATAACTTAAGAATAAAGCATGTGAATGAAGAAGCAGGAATCAAATCAGAGGAATTACAAAGGCTATTCACAGAAATTATTAAAGAAAATTTCCCAAGCATAGAAAAAAGAAATGATATGCAGAAGTATGAAGCATACAGAACTCCAGCCACCTACAACCCAAACAGAGTTACACCCAAACACATAATAATCAAGATCCCAGAAATTCAATATAAGAACAGAATATTAAAAGCCATCAGAGAAAAGAAACAGATCACCTATAAAGGAAAACCCATCAAAATCACGGCAGACTTCTCCACACAGACCATCAGGTCAAGAAGAGCTTGGAGTAAAGTAATTCAAGCGCTGAAGGAGAACAATCTCCAGCCCAGATTGATATATCCTGCAAAACTCTCTCTAGAAATTAATGGAGAAAAAAGATGCTTCCATGACAAAGAGGAGCTAGGAGAATTTGTGACCACCAGTCCAACCCTACAAAAAATACTGAGGGACATTCTAGGGAGACAGAACAAGAATACGAGCATTTCAGGAACAGTGGCAGAGAGGCCTCAGTGAATGAGGCAGACAGTGAAGTGGAAGAGAAAAATAGACTATCAATGGCAGAAAAATAGACTAGCAGAAATGAGGCAGAGAAGATTGGCTATAATCTCTAGTATAGAGGGCCTCGAAATAGTAACAGAGAGAAACACAGGCAGAGTAGATCAGGAGATAGGGTCCATTGAGCTGCTCTATATAGGGAGGCAGTGGGACCCAAAACAAGCAGTGCACCCCATGGGAGTAAAAGGGGAGGAATTGTCTAAAAAAGGGAGGCAGAGGATATTGTTAATGGGGTAACAAGATTTAAAATTTACATTATTCTCACTACTCTGCTTGGATGGATTACGTGCTGTTCCAGTTTGTCTACTTACACTAGACTTGAGGACATGGTCAGCTATCCCAAAAATAAGAGGACATATGGTAATCACCCTGATTTTCCTATCAACTTAATCTGAAGCCCTTTATAACTTATACTGTCTTATTATGTCTGATCTTATTTGAATCTGGTTTGTTAGATTGCTACTTGGTATTGACTGATTTTATTTAAATCTGTTGTGATGGATAGCATCAAGTCTAAGAGTATAGGCAACTACACTGAAGGTGACAAGATTCACTAAGATACCCACTCTGGTTTGATTATTACTTGCTTTTGAAGTCTTATAATGTCTCTAATGCTTCATTTTTATTAATGTTGTTATATACTGCTGAGACACCATGGTAACCGTTGTAGATCACCTTGTATTGCGGTTTTATGTGACTTTTCTGCCTCATACTTTTCTAGGAATTGTTTTGTTTTATCTTGCTTTGTTTTGTTTTGTTTTTCCTGCTAATACAGAAATGATAGATATACATGTAGAGACTCATGCATGTGTAGAGCTTATAAACAGTTTACGAGAACCAACTATATAAAACATGTTGAAATGAACAACTACTTTGAAGAAAAAGAGACACTACAATACCCAGTGTTGATTCCATAATGTCATGATGTGAAGTCCAGCAAAGCTATCACTTTTTGTTCCAAGTGATCTTAGCTTGCTTTGCCTTGTTTAAGTTCAACACACATTAAGGTATGGACAGCTGTTTTGAGGAGAATGAGAGACACTATGGCAGCCATTCTAGGCTTCCCTAATGTCTGGTCTTGAAGACCTGTAATGCCCTCCTCGTCCTGCTCAGATCAATTCCATACTAGGTTGTTTCATGTGAATTCCCTATATGTGACAATATGGACAACTATTTGGAAGAAAACAAGAGTCAATATGATAGAGTGAATATCTCCGATTGTCTAGTTTTGAAAATTTTGTCTCTTACATTCCTTTCTTGTGATCCACTTTGCTCTGTTTTGTTGTGTTTAATTTTACCCTTTTGATATAATTACATGTATATTTGAGTGGGTAAGATGGATAACCACATTGCTGTTTTTGTCAGATCATGGAGCAGAGCTGTTAACAGTCTCACTGTTTGAATGTCTACTTTATATGTTTTAACTTTGTAATTTGAACAACTATTTCCAAGAAGTCAGTATGTAATTTGTCAAGTAATAATTTCTTAGGGTTTTTTTTTTTTGGTGTTGTTTTTTTCCTTTTTTCCTTATAATACTGTATTGTCACTACCCTTTATTCTGTTTTGTTTTGTTTTGTTTTGTTTTTTTCTCTTTAAATAAAATTATTTTTTAAAAAAGAGAATTATACTAAAGGATTAGAATGAAAAGGGAAGCTGTCAGAGGACAAAAAAATCTCAGCAACTAACAGAAGTTGAAGACTGAATATTGAGTGAGGTCAATCAGGTTTACTATGTAATTGATTTTGCTAACACTTCCCAGGCATATAGGGTTGAGTAAAGCAGTACAATGATAACTTTAATCAGGGCTGAGACTGGACCATATGGGTGCAGAGCATTTGTGTGAAAATGCATACAAAGTGAAGGGCAGGTCAGAGAGTAGTTTGGTCAACTCAGTGCCCAAAATGAGTCAAAAGAAGAGGTTTTAAGAAGTAGGGTGAGGGCTGAGGGTTTAGCTCAGTGGCATAAGTTCCTGCTTGCAAACTTGAGGTCTTGAGTTGAATCCCCAGTACCAGAAAAAAAAAAGAAAGAAAGAAAGAAAGAAAGAAAGAAAGAAAGAAAGAAAGAAAGAAAGAAAAGAAAAGAGTAGGGTGAAAGAACTGAAGATAATAAAGGCATTAAGAGGGTTTTTGTGAATAGAGTAGGAGTACTAGGAATGAGAAATTGGATTTTTGTGGGTGAAAAGGGCTCATGGAACAGACCCTGGGTGTGAATGACTGCAGAAAAGTAGAAATAAAGGATCTGGGAGTTGTGGCCATCAGAAAAGAGAAGATAGTTGTTTGGGTTTTACATATGATCATGGAGCTCACCCATGTTGGTGACAGAGTTGAGGTTAGAGAGAAGCCTGGGATCTCAGAGAAGGTCATAGAAGGACCAGGAGGTGAATGGATGGAAAAAAGAAAAAGATACAGATCCGTATGATTCAAAAATTTATATGAAGATTGGAAAGTGCATGACCTGGAGCCAGCTTGAGAGGAGAGGTGAACTCAATGAGAGAATGTCATGAAAACAAGGCTTTCAAATTCTAGTTTAACACATTTCCTCAAAGCCATATTTGACTCTCCCATGATTTGTTGCTCTGTTTTCTTGTCTCCTCAGACCTTCCGCATTGCGCCCCCAATGTGTGTCACTAAACCAGAAGCTGATTTTGCAGTGGAAGTATTTCGTTCTGCCTTAATTCAACACATGGAGAGAAAAGCTAGGTAAAATAGTTAGAAATAATAAATCACAGGCCTCAAGAACTTCCTACTTATATACAAGCATGAGTTCGAGGAATTTCAAAACCACTGAGACTTGAATAAAACATGCAGCTCACCAGCGTAGTTGTACATGGCATGGTTGATTGCCTGCCCGCCATGTTTTTAACAGAGCTCCTATTCACTTGGGAATTCCATGTTTCTGGGAAAGGATCTTTAGCTTGCAGAATAAGTCCTAATTAGTCTAGTGCAGTTATGATAATTTGATTTTTCTTTGCATTTAATTGCTTTATGCTTGAATATGTGGCCTTTTTTTGGCAAAATGACTCCTAAAGGAAAAATCTTTTGATGGAGGTCCCTTCAGGGAAACACTTCTTTACCCACCTCTTCTTGTTGCACTTATATGTCAAGATGGGATATCTGGAACCACATTAGGAGTCTGGGGAGCATGAAGACATAGCCTATTTCGTCAAGTTGGAAGATGGATCAACCAGAGTACTTAGTGATATCAGTGAACCACTGACAACCAATCCTTGAGCCACCCTGCCAAGGCTACTTGAGATATGATAATAAATTCATTTTATTGCATAACCCTTTTTGAATTAAGCTTTGCATTACTTTGGCCAGAAGCATCTTACGAAATGATGCATAAAATACTTCGACATAATAACAACTTCCCCACCTTGCCTTTCATAAACTTCTATCGAAGTCTTCCTTTTTTTTCCATTCCCATTGCCTTCTCCTCAACTTGACCTAACTCCTCAATCTCTTACTCAAGAACTTCTCATACTATAGTTATTATAATAAAAATTTATATATTTTTCTCCCATATATGTGTAATACCTGTCTTACAATTTATAATACGTTTCTTAATTTGATTTTTTACTTAGATGTATTTAATAGTATATTGTCTACAATAACAATAATTAGATATCAGTACCACTTTTCATAAATAGAAGATAATCATAAAAGTGAATACAAGCAACACAACCAATTTCTATCAGAAGGTTGTTCTCTCTTTGTTCAAAAAAGAGGTCAGAGAGTGTTTGTAGCACGTTAAAAATACTCTGGCAAACTGAGGTCTTCTCCTGAATTCAAATGGAGAACAGAAAGAGAAGTATCTTTCTTTTTTATTTTAAAGAGAATAAAACCAAATGAAATAAAACAGAATAAAGCCAATCAAAATAAAACAATGAAAGGGATACAGGACTTCAAAACAAGATCATAGGAAATCAACAATGGCTACCAAAATATAGTTGCCCATACCATCAGACATAATAAAATAAAACAAAACAGAATAAAACCAAACAAAATAATGAAAATGATATAGGACTTCAAAACAAGATAATAGGAAATTAACAATGGCTAACATAATACCTCTTGTTATCTTCAAAACAGCTATCCAGAATATCAGACATAGGCATGTAAAATTAACCAAATAATACAAAAACTCAGTTACTTCTTTACTTCAGTTGTTATCTTTTCAGAAGTTTGGGGTATGTGACTTCTAATTTATACTATGTCTGTGTCTCCTGAACTTCTTCTGTGTGGGCTGGACGTCTGAGATTGTATTTTGTTCCTTCATCTTGACTGTTTCCTGTATTCCTCCCAATCAGCCTGTTGCTGCATCTCAGGTGCATTGGCTGCCAATCCCTCAGCATAGTGGATTGGACTAGGTACCTGGATTCCTCCTATCCAGGGTTCCTGCAGTGGTGTAGAGGCAAAGGGTAGTGGTTCATCAGGAACGTAACTTTTCTGATGTAGTACATTTATACCAAAACTGCCTTAATTTAAGCTTAATTTATTATTTAATCTGCCTCCTAACTCATATCTTTGTCTTTGAGCACCAAAGTTGCTCACATAAATCATAAATACAACCATGTCTCTTGTCCCCTAAAGTTTTGGCCTCCCCATTGCCCATGAAACAAATTCCAAACTCCAACTACTGTGGTATTCCAGAGCTCTCACTATGTGTTCCAAAACCACCTTATTGTCACTAAGATATCCCTTGGAAGTGAAAGACTAACAGGGTATCTTTGTTAGGTATACACAAGATTCTGTAGTTCTTGGAAAACCAGAAGGAATATGCTATACGAATTTATTTAACAATTAAACTCTTTGGTACTAAATCTTTATTTTCACTGTCTTTCCATCTCATTCACGTTGATTGTATATTTCTACAATTTACTGGAGTGTTCTTCCTCTCTTCTTTGGCAGTGGAAATTATGGGGTCAAAAAAAAACAGTTGTAATGGTTGATACATTGTGTCAACTTGAGAAGTTTAGACGTTTAAGCAACTCACCAGAGGGCTAGAGTCTTCACTTTGTAAACATCCTGAGCCTGATCAAGAGGAGGGCATGGAGGGGGTCTGGGTGGGTAGCCTGCATGCAATCTAAAGGAGGAAAAAAGGCTTGCTGCCCACTTCTGCCTTGCTGCTTTTGCTGACTTCTGCCACCTTAAAGTGTTGCTCCTGTGTCATTCTCTCCCTGCCTTGGGGCTAGCTTATTATGGACTGACAGTTCTACAAACTGTGAGCTAAAGAAAGCTTTAATTCCTTCATTTTGAGGACTGGGTATTTTGTCTCAACAATCAGAAAAGTAACCAAGACAAGGATTGAATAAGCAAACCAACCAAACTATAACACAAAGTCAGCAGCAAAATTCCAAAAGGTAGCCATGTCCTAGGTCTCATTCTGCACTATGAAGTGTGTGTCACTCTGTCCACGCTCTTGCTGATCAGGATAGGCCCTAACTCTTTCCAAATGGGAGTGGAGCAGCTGAAGATGAGCAAGCTCAGAGCACAGCAGCAGGAAGGGCACAGCCTGAGGGCTAAAAGCATGGATGGTGGTTCATTTCTTCACTGGTTTGTGAATGTGAAGGATTCTTCTTCTTCCTTTCCATGTGGCGACGTGGGCAGAAGTTTAGCAGCACCATTTTTCTCCCTTCCATTTTCTGCACTGCCCGCAGGAGGTGGGAGATAAGCCAGCTTACATAAGGCAAGGAGCCCACATTCCTGCCAAGCTCTTTCTTATTTCTTTTCATGTTAAAGTAGTCTAAAATAAAGATAATGAACACTTAGCTCAAGTAAACTTTTTTCCACACAAGAAACATTGACAGTTAATCATGTGACTAGAATATAGCATTAAAATGTTTAAAAACACTTGAAACACTAACCCACTGAGGAATGAGGAATTTTTTAAAAACTCACATCATGCTTTGGTTTTAGCATCAAAGAAAATAACTATTGAAAGGTGACACCTATAAATAAGAAAAATAATATTAAATGCATTCCTATCTGTATTGTCAAGACTCCATCTTGTATGTCAATGTAGCTTTTAACTTTCCAGTAAAGTTGTCTGTTCTACAAATATTGGTTCCAGAATCTTCTGCAAATGCAAAAATTTGAAGATGGCCAGGACCTGTATGTTAAATGACGTTTGACTTAGAAATAACATACAAACATCCTCCTGTACATTTTAAATCATTTCTAGATAACTTACAGTACACATTAAAATATAAATGTTAGTACTGAGTCAGGAATAATAACAAGTAAAAAAACTTGAATATATCCAGTACAGGCTCCAGGTTTTCTCATGTGTTTTTGATTCACAGTTGGTTAAATCCATCAATGAGGAACTGAAGAATACAGGGAACGCACAACAATTCAACTTATCATCAAATGATATCTCTAAATTATTGGAGGATTTAACTCCTCTTCAACTTTTAAATCCCACTCCAATCTCACCTTTTCTGCAAGGAACAAAATAATAATAATAATAACAACAACAACAACAACAATAATAATAATAATAATAATAGAAGAAGAAGAAGAAGAAGAAGAAGAAGAAGAAGAAGAAGAAGAAGAAGAAGAAGAAGAAGAAGAAGAAACATGGCATTATTTGCCTCTTCACCATGAAATTACGAACAGCAGAATATCACAGTCTCATCCAGAAGCATGTTGAAGGACTGCTGCACCCTGCATCAGGAGCTTCCACTTGGCTAATTAAAGCCAAGGTACATTCAGTAAAAATTGGCACAGTTTTGCCCTTAGAAAAAGGTGATGGAATCGCAACAGAAACAAAAGGTCCACTGAATTTAGTTGGGTGAAGTTATAGAAACAAAAAATTATGTCAATCCTTTTGAGTTTAGTGAAGAGAAAGTGGATAAATCTAGGCCAAATCAAAGGCAGATATAGGAGGGTTTAGTAGATCTGAAGGTGTTAGGAGAGTGATCAGGAATGGAGAACAGGCATAGCAGAGATCTGAAGAATACAGTGTGAAAGAACAGAGTGGGAAAATGAAACAATAACAGAGTATGTAAAGTCCCTGCAGATAGCAATGACTGAAAAAGAAACTAAGATTTAATTAGGTGGAACAACATGACACAGTGAAGGAGCCTGCACAAGCTCTCCATTTGGTTTGTTCTGCATAAATTAACCTCTCTGACCTGCAGCTTTCTCACATCCAACAAGAGAATAGTAAAAACTCATGGAACCTTGGGGGAATTTGAACAAGAAAACACATGGGCAGAGCTCTACTAACTATCTCATAGGACTCCGTGACTTTTTCCCTTCCTCCCTCCCCTCTCCTCTTCTTCTTTCCTTCCTTCTTTTCTCCTTTTCACTGAGAATCAAACCCAAGGCCTAGTGCATGCTAAGCAGCTACCCCAAATCCCTGCCTTTTGTCAGAATTTCCCTAGCTGACCCTTGCTTCTTGCCATTTGGGCTACTTATTTTTATGTAAACATATTTTCTCCTTAATTTTACTCTAAGGTACTGGATTTAGAGTTTGGACAAAGGTGTCTTTGTCTTATTCTCACACACTTAGTGCCTAACACAGTATTCCTCACAGAAGAGCAAAATCCTAAAGATGTCTTGTGCATTTTATCCATAGATGTTAACAGATGCAAGTAGCCTGTTGCAAATAATGGATGAGCCACCTGATAAGAGCTTTGTGTATATTTGTGTGTTTAGAAATACATATATCATTAGGAACATACACAGTATAAAATAGTTAGAAACATGTAGACTTATATTTACATGTTTAGAATTTTAGGTTATTAAGTACAAAATATTATCTCAGAATGAAAAAGAAGTGACTCTTAGATGAATTATGAGAAGGCCATAATGACCACAGGAAGAATCCAGAATCCTCTCAGCATTCTTTAAAGGAAAATAACACTTTCCTCAAATACCTGACTCACATCCCCACCCTCACTGTCAGTCTTGACTTCACATTTAATTTATCAGAAAAAATAACAATCAGAAAATACAATTTATTGGAAAAAGCAAAAAAGTGTTTAGCGAGAATATATCACTGACCTGTTTAAAATCTTCTACTGCTTCCTACTATCTGGCCCCTCCTTGCCTGTTCAGTGGGGCCTCTCTTCCTCTTCCCTCACCTGGGCTCTTTTTCTTTGGGCTCCCTACTCATCCACCTCTCTCCTGACTCCAAATGCCTCCTCTTGACCTGCAACAGAAACCCCTCCCCAGGTTCAACCAGCTCGTGCTCCCTTTCTCTTTCACAGAATCTACCTTTACTTTCATTGTTAGGCTATTATTCTACATAGACTTTGGTCTTTGCTTGTATATTTTCCAAGAACTTGCTGAGCAAATTATTCATTTTCTACCAAATTTTCAGCTTCTATATTTTTCTGATTTCTTCATGTCAGCCTATAAGCATTCTTATCATTCCTATTTTTAAAAAAAATCTTCCCTCCAATATTGATCCTCTTTCTAAAAGTGATGCTCCTGGGGGAAATGTGAGGGGCTCCACTAAGTGATTTTCTCATTCTGCAAAAGTGACCAGTCACCCCCTAAATGCCAAATTCAACAGAAAAGCTCCAGCCCTCCTGCTACTTGGGCCCTTTGTAACATTTGAGGCAGTCAATCATAGACCTCTAGAAATTCTTCTCCCTCCTTTTTTATTTAACGACTCCACACTCCTCCCTTCTTTACTCCTTCTCAGGTTCTTTTCATTCTCAGACACTAGTGTGTAGGTTACTTCCCAAGACCAATCTACTACAGGGATTTTACATCAACTTGCTTTTTCCTCTGTTACACTTTATCTGTCTGATTTCATCCATTATCCAGGATGGCTTGCTCATCCAGATATTGAGGACCTCAAGCCCATTTCCAGGGCAGCTTCATCCTGGGTTTTAGAGTCATACAGTCAACAGCCCACTGCTTGCATTTTCAGTTAAGTGACTGCTGCATTCTCTCCCCCCTTAGGAGCACAGGCTCTTCTGGCTGCAGATGGTATGTACTGATCCGCTGCCTTCTTACTATAAATGTGTGGTGCCAATCAATTCTCAAACTGCCCTAAACCAGCTTTAAGAGGACTTCTAGTTCTAGCTCCTCTTCTTGCCATTCTTTTGTGCTGCCCTGTTGACCTGCTACCTCTTCTAACTATCCCAAACCTAGATGTCATGATCAAGAATTTCATCACTGGCCCCTGAAATTGAAACTGGAGGACTTGAGAACTTCTTTGTCCCACTAGTCCTCTCCTTGTCACATGCTCTGACTGATAATCAGTGCCTCATCTTCAGCCATGCAAGAGCAAAGAACATGGCTGGTTCTGTTACCTAACTCCTTCTCTGCTCCAGCAAAAAAAAACCCTCTAACTTGCAGACATAGATGATTGCTACTTGAAATAATTTTTTAAAAAGCAAGGAGGCAGGAGGAAAATGGAAATTATGCCAGAAATAAATTATTTTTAGGATTTTTTTTCTTCTTAAAATGGCACTAAGGATGAGCAATGGCAATGTAAATGAAGTCTAGTAGGGGTGTTGTTAATAACCTCTGTCTCCGCTGAGACAGTCTCCAGCTACTGCTATTTGGTACTGCCACCCACCAGGACCTGGTAAAGAATGACCAAACACATGTTTCTCAGGTGTCCAATACCAGTTTTACCAACCTGAGGCAAGTGGACACTTTAACAATATTCCTGGAGTACCCTCCCAGGCCCTGGTAACCAACTTCCATAAACTCTTTCTCTCTTTGTAGCAATAGATCACTATTCCATTTTCTTTTATATAGGCAGCTTCTCCTCTGTCCAAGAGCACTATCTTCTACTCCTCTGCCCACCCAGTGGGATCTTCACTCCAGAATCAACTCCTGTCTGACTCCTCTAAGCAGTGATTTGAGGCAGAAAGGAAAAGGATGTCTTTTAATTTAATCCTTTTAGTGCAGCACTGAGAAAACAGTTGAATCTCTGTATTAAAGTTTTGCCACTATTGAACATTCTTTCAGAAATGTGTGCTCTCTCGGTGCATGATTATAAAATATATTTTTAAAAGAAGAATAAAGTTGAAAAACAATCTTGATTTCAAAACTTACCACAAAGATATAGTAATCAAAATAGTTTGACTGGTATAGATGGCAGTTTAGTTAGTTAGCTTATAGGTAAGAAGTCGGTAATATAAAGTCAACTGGCTATAAAGCAAATAGGACATACACTAAGATAAAAGCTAGTTCTAATCCCACAGCTAATAAAGCTTAGAAACATAAAATCAAACACAGGAAAAGTGATAAAGAGTTGGTATAAGCATGGGAATATAAGAAGCCTAGGTCCTAGGAAATAATTGTTCTTAGGAAAAATATGCTAAGTTAATTAACTACTCCTTTCTTCCTCCAGGTTGGACTTGGAGGAATTTAAAAATGTAGAGTAATGAATTTTCCTTAAATTTTATTTCCCTTGAACTTGAGGAGCTGAGTAATTGATTTTCTTTTAACTTCTACATTACAAGGTCTAAACCCCAATTGGTTACTCTAAATCCCTGAGGCATCTGTGATAAATGAGATGATTAAACAAGTTTCCTTTCTCTGCTTATCTATATAAGACCGAAACAAACAAGAAAACATTCCAGAACTCCACTTTCAGAGCCACTCTTGGATACCCACCAGGAGATATTTTTCTTATATCTTCAATAAATACTCCACCTTTAGCCTCTTTTCTGTACAGGATTTCATTCTTCAACTTAATGACACAATGAATGGACTAGGTTTGTACAATGATACTGTTTCATATGCACATGAACAGAGAGGTAGATGAATAAAATAGACAGTCCAGAAATAAATCTTTACATGTATGTTTGACTGATTTATTGCCAAGATTGTTCAATAGAGAAAGGATAGTCTTTTCAACAAATAGTATGAGGCAAAGTGGATATCCACATACAAAATTTAAATTGGATCCATCTCTCTCTCTCTTGGCTTAAAGACTTAAGCACTTAAGATCAAATTGTTAAACTCCTGGAAGAAAACATGGCTGAAAAGTTTTAAGACATTTGATTTGGCAAAGATTTCTTGGACATGACCTTAAAATCACAGGTAACAACCCAGTAACAGAAGTGCAAATATTGTACTGAAAGCAGGAAAATTCATAGAGATAGAGAATATTACCAGAGCTGGAGGCAGGAGGGAATAAGGAGGCATTGTTTAATGAGTACAAGTTTCTATCTGGAATCATGAAAAAGTTCTGCACATGGATAGTAGTTATAACTGTGCAACACCATGTGTGCTTAGTTGCCATTAAACTGAACACTCAAAATAATTAAATAGCTAATTTTATAACAATTTTAATGTTTTTAAAATAATATGTTCATGTGTGGAGAACATATCTTCCAATGAGAATGGAGGGAATGATTGGTACAGGATTTCAGTTATATGAATGAGAGAGAAATATAATTCTTTTAAAGCAATTAAGCCCCACTGCATATTTAGGTGAGCAAACATATCTGCTGTTGCACTGAGAAGTCATCTCTTTCCTTCATGTATAGACTTCTTAACAGCAGATATCCACTCCTATGTTCCTCTTGGAACAAAGAAAGGTACCAGTAAGTACATAAGTCAGTGGAAATATTGCACCAGCAAAGATGTCTGGTTTGTGATCACTTCACTAATCACCTCACTCAAGTAGAAAGAGAATTTTTCTTTGGAGTGAGTTCTCACATCTGTAAAATAAGAAACTTGAGCTAGATAGATAATACAGATCTGTCTGTATGCACTCTAGAATTTCTACTCTCTGAAACTTTAAAGCAGCAGCAGGTCACAGAAAGAGGACCACAACAGTCTTTTTTGAGTAGATCTGAAATATATGAGTTCTTGAAGGGTACTGAGCACTGTGACTTCAGGTCATTGCAGACTTCCTCAGTACCATGACCTAGGTGGCTGTAAGGGTGCTGTAGTGCTGTTAATGCTATGAGAAATTTGATGTTGAGTCTCACAGATCTAAGAATAGGAGAGATTTTCTCACCTTGGAGGCAGCAATTAGTATCTTTGATTTCTCTTGAACACTCCAAAGCACCAGGTGTAGGCTGGACACAGAGCAAGCCTCAACACATATGTGCAGTCTGAGCATGTTTTCTTGACATTGTACCAGCCAACCTGCTCTTAGATTATAATGTGTTTTATCCTGGATGAGTGTTTATAGCTCATAAGAAAGGTGATATGAACTCATGATAAAGATGAGAGGAAATTTTTGCTTAATAAAATTACCATGTATTTTAATTGACTATTAAATTAATGTATTTAATTACATTGTTGCACAGTTTAATAATTGCACAGTCTAATAATTGCACAGTTTAATAATTAATGTATTTTAATTGAAACTTAAGACGTTACTGCTTTGTCAGGAGTAAAAAATCAATTTCTTAAATTCATTTAAATATACAGTCCATACCGGGAGCCAAAAGTGTGTGAGGTGATTACCAATGCACAGGGGAAGATTTGGAACATCACTCCCAGTGGGTAAGACCCCATCGAGCATCCTAAATCACCAGAGGATGTGCAAGAGGTCCCTGCAAAACTGACTGGGCCATGCCCAGCAACCTCCATTCTGTCCAGGGGCGATGTGATTCCCAGTGCACAGGAAAGCTTTGGAACATCGCTCAAAACCTGGAAATATAGAAAAATGACAAAACAAAGGAGTAAAATTCAATCTCAAAACTCCAGCCTATCCCAAGCAAGCCTAGGAGACACGGACATAGAAGAAAATATAAGCCATACACCTGAAATTCCTGAAATGATAACTGAAGTAAAGAAACAACTCCAGGAAGCTATAAAAGAACTCAGATCAGAAATAATCTCCCAGGTAAAAGAAGAAATCATAAATGTAATGAAAGAAATGCTGAACACATCTAAAGAAGACATAGTTAAAAAATTAGAGGAACAATGCAAAAAGATGGAAACTCAGAATGAACAATATAAGAAACAAAAAGAATGCATGAAGCAGATTCAAAGAGATATATAGGAAATCAAAAATTCCATTGAAAGTTGGCAAAACCACCTCAATGAAAATGAAGATAGAATTTCAGAACTCGAAGACAAGATGGCAGCTAGTGAACAGGAAAGAAAAGATCTTTTAAAAATCACAAGGAATCAGGAAATAACAATTCAACAGCTGCAAGATGATACAAAGAAAAACAACATAGGATTCATAGGGATAAATGAAAAAGAAGGGGACAACACAAAATATATGAAGAGTCTATTTTTAGAAGTAATAGCTGAATATTTCCCAAACATGAGAATGGAAACTGACATACAGATCAGTGAAGCATATAGAACTCAAAATAGCCATAAGCAAAATAAAACTACACCCAGACATATAATAACATCTCAGAAGTCCAACATAAGAACAGAATATTAAAAGCTATTAGATAGAAGAGACAGATCATCTATAAAGGAAAGCCAATCAGAATCACAGCAGACTTCTCAACACAAACAATGAAGTCAAGAAGAGCATGGAATGAAGTATTTCACATCTTAAAGGAAAATGACTTCCAACCCAGACCGATGGACCCTGAAAAACTATCCTTCAAAATGGGTGGAGAAAAAAGATACTTCCATGACAAAGAACAGCTGAAGAACTTCATGACTACCAAACCAACCCTGCAAATAATACTGAAAGACATTCTAGATACACATAGTAAAAAACCACTAAGGAAGGCAGACGATTAAACTGAATGGAAAGGTAAAGATACAACAGCAGAAAGATAACATGTCAATAATAAACCAAAATATAACAGTTATAACCATTAATGTAAATGGCCTCAACTCACCAACCAAAAGAAACAGACTGGCAGAATGGATCAAGAAACAATATCCAACCATATGCTGTCTACGAGAAACCCATGTAACCCATAAGGAAACTCATAGACTGAAAGTCAAAGGATGGAAAACAATACTTCATGCAACAGCAAACCCCCCAAAAAGTGGGTGTAGCTATTCTGTTTGCAGACAATGTGAACTTCAAACCAAGAATGATCCAAAGAGATAAAGTAGGTCACTACATACGAGTTAGGGGAAAACTTCAAGAGGAAGAGATACCAATCTTAAACATATATGCACCAAATTCCAGAGCACCCAACTATACAAAGCAAGTATTAACAGAAATGAAAAATCAAATAAGCAATAACACAATTATAACAGGAGACCTTAACATGCCATTGACACAAAGAGACAGATCCACTAGACAGAAAATCAGCAAAGAAATAACAGAACTGAATCACACCTGTGAACAAATGGACATGATAGGTGCATACAGAATGTTCCATCTAACAACATCAGAATATACATTCTTCTCAGCAGTACATGGGACATTCTCTAAAATGGATCATATACTAGCCCACAGACCATATTTAAGTAAATGCAAAAGAATTGAAATTATCTCATTCATGTTATCAGATCATAGTGCCATGAAACTAGAAATTAATGGTAAAAAAAACTGCAAAAACCCACAAACACATGGAAATTGAATAATACACTCTTGAGCAATCAGTGGGTCACAGAGGAACTTAAGACATTAAACAGTATCTACAAGCAAAAGAAAATACAAATACAACTACCTTAATCTGTGGGATGCTTTGAAAGCAGTCCTCAGAGGAAAATTTGTTGCAGTGAATTGCCACATCAGGAAAACAGAACAAACACAAATAAACACCTGATGCTATACCTCAAACATCTAGAAAGAGAAGAGCAAGTCAAGCTCAAAGCCAAAAGAAGGGGAGAAATTATAAGGATCACAGCATAAATCAATGCAATAGAGACTAAGAAAAAACTACAAAGAATCAATGAATCAAAGAGTTGGTTCTTTAAAAGAATAAATAAAATTGATAAACCCCTGGCCAACCTTATTTTAAAAAGGAAAGAAAAGGCGGAGAATGGCATCTTGGCCTGGCTGTTTGGGACTGGTAGGCCCGCCCTTCACCTGCAGGGAACCTCCCGCAGACGCATCTCGGCCTGGGCTGTTTGCGACTGGGAACATTGCGCAGACCAGTGGCAGAGGGCCTGAGGTGGAACATTGCGCAGACCAGTGGCAGAGGGCCTGAGGTGCCTGGGACTGCTGATGCTGCCCCCCCCCTTCTTCAGGAACATCTAGGAAGACTGCCACAGGCCTGAGCTGCCTGGGACCACACCTGCTGGACCTGCCCTTCCACTGGGAACATTGGACTGCAGTGGACTACCATGCTGGCTTGATGAGAGATTCAGGAACCCCTCACCCAAACAGAAGACCTCATCAGGCTTCAGTCAGTGTGGCAAAGTAGGAGGAATTCAGGAGACTGGATCTCCTCTTCATTGTGGTACCCAGCAATTTGACAAACATCAACCACACAGTAGAACCCTGAAACACACACTGCAGAAAGTTGTGTCTGTTGGAATACAAAGACCAGAAATTCACCCAAAAGGTGAAAATGACTAAACAAAAAGGCAAAATGGAATCCCAAACATCTAGTCCATCAGGGGCAAGTACAGGTGGTAATGAAATAGAGGACCCCAAAATTCATACACCAGAAATCTCTGAAAAGATAGCAAATGAAGTAAAGAAACAAATCCATGAGGCTATAGAGGAAATCAAATTAGAAATAATGTCTTATGTAAAGACAAAAGTAACAACCTTAGTAAATAAGCTGCTCAACATAGCTAGAGAAGAAATAGATAAGAAACTACAGGCGCATGGGAAATTGATTGAAACTTTGAATGAACAATGCAGAAAACAAGCAGAATCTATGAAACAAATTGAAAGAGATATGCAAGAAACAAAAAATTGCATTGAAAGCCTGCAAAGCTGTTTAAATAAAGCTGAGGATAGAATTTCATACCTTGAGGACAGAATTGCAGATAGCGATCTTGAAAGGGTAGAACTTATAAAAACAACAAAGCAGAATGAAATGACAATCCAACAGCTACAAGATGATGCCAGGAGAAACAATGTTAGAGTAATAAGCATTAATGAGGAGGTAGGAGACAATGCAAAGGATATAGCTAAGCTGTTCACAGAAATAATGGCAGAAAATTTCCCAAACATGGTGGAAAAATCAGATATACAAATAAGTGAAGCATATAGAACACCAAACAGTCATAACCAACATAAACCTACACCCAGACATATAATTATTAAGATCTCAGACACAGTATAAAAACAGAATACTAAAAGCTGCTAGAGAAAAGACACAACTCACCTATCTAGGAAAGCCTATTAGAATCTCAGAAGACTTCTCAGCACAAACCTTCAGGTTAAGATGAGCTTGGAGTGAAATATTTCAAGCCCTAAAAGAAAACAACTTTCAACCCAGTCTGACATACCCAGCAAAACTGTCTTTCAAATTTAATGGAGAAACAAGCTACTTCCATGACAAATAACAACTAAAGAAATTCATATCCACCAAACCAACCTTAGAAAGAGTGATGAAGGACATCCTAGATAGAGATAAAAATGACCACAATCTCCAGAACAACAACAGAAAGAAATCATCAGGCTGGACAAGAAAGTAAACAAGGGAGAAAGGCAGGAAACTAACAGTAACACAACATGGCAAAGTCAAGCCACTACATATCAGTGATATCTATAAATGTAAATGGGCTCAATTCACATATCAAAAGGAACCAGTTGACAGAATGGATCAAGAAACAGGATCTCACAATATGTTGTATACAAGAAGCATATCAGACTCAACAAGAAAGTCATAGATTAAAAGTCAAAGAATGGAAAACAGTATTCCATGCAACAGGAGCCCAGAAAAAAGCAGGGGTAACTACTCTATTTGCAGACAATGTAAACTTAAAACCTAAAATGATTAAAAGAGCCAAAAAGGTCACTGCATACTCAAAAGTGGAAAAATTCAGGATGAAGAACTAACAATTATAAATATATATAAACCAAGCACAGGAGCACCCGACTATATAAGACAGATACTAAAAGACAAGAAAAACCAAATACACAAGAACACAATTATTACAGGAGACCTTAACAGCCCACTGTCACAAAGAGATAGATCAACTAGGCAAAAAATCAGCCAAGAAATAATAAAACTGAATCATATCTGTGAGCAATTGGACTTAGTAGATGTTTACAGAGTGTTCCACCCAACCATATCAGAATACACATTCTTCTCAGCTGTCCACGGGACATTCTCTAAAATAGACCATATATTATCCCATAAAGCATTTTTAAGTAAATGCAAAGGTGTTGAGATTGTCCCATGCATACTATCTGACCATAGTGCAATGAAATTGGAAATTAATGGCAAAAGAAACTGCAAAACTGGCATAAATACATGGAAATTAAATAACAACCTTTTGAACAACCAGTGGGCTACAGATGAAATTAAAGCAGAAATAAAGCAATACCTACAATTCAATGAAAATGAAGAAACAACCTATTGTAATCTGTGGCATACCATGAAAGTGGTCTTAAGAGGGAAATACATAGCAATAAACTGTCATATCAAGAAAACAGAATGAGCACAAATAAACAATCTAATGCTGCATCTCAAGCTTCTAGAACAACAAGAGCAAGTTAAATCTAAGGCTCATAGAAGAGAGGAAATTGTAAAGATCAGAGCAGAAATCCATGCAATTGAAACTAAAAAAAAATACAAAGAATTAATGAATCTAAAAACTGGTTTTTTGGGAGAATAAACAAAATTGACAAACCTCTAGCTAACCTTACAAAGAAAAAGAAAGAAAAAACCCAAATTCATGCAATAAGGACCAAAAAGGGGGGAAATTACTACAGATCTCATGGAAATTCAAAAGATCATGAACACCTACTTTGAAAATCTCTACTCACATAGAGAAGAAAACACAGAGGAAATGGACAGATTTCTAGAAACATATGAACTACCAAAGCTCAACCAAGAAGATATAGCAATTTTGAATAACCCAATATCAGCTATTGAAATTGAAAACGTAATAAAAAAAAAAACTTACCAACAAAGAAAAGCCCAGGTCCTGATGGATTCACAGCTAAATTCTATAAAAATTTAGAGAAGACTTGATGCCAATACTCCTTAAACTCTTCAATAAAATTGAAAAGAAAGCAATCCTCCCTAAATCATTCCTTGAGGCAAGTATTACTCTGATACCAAAACCAGAGAGAGACCCAACCAAAAAGGAGAACTATAGGCCAGTCTCACTAATGAACATAGATGCAAAGATTCTCAATAAAATACTAGCAAATAGAATGCAGCAAACCATCAAGAAGATTATACATCATGACCAAGTGGGGTTCATGCCAGGAATGCAGGGATGGTTTAACCTACACAAATCAATAAATGTAATACACCACATCAACAGAGCCAAAAACACAAACCACATGGTCATCTGACGAGATCGGGCGTGTTCAGGGTGGTATGGCCGTAGATGCACATGGTCATCTCAATAGATGCAGAAAAAGCTTTTGATAAGGTCCAACATTTGTTCATGATAAAAACCTTTCAGAAACTCGGAATACACGCTGTCTACCTCAACCTTATAAAGACCATCTATGACAAACCAACAGCCAATATTATATAAATGAACAAAAACTGAAAGCTTTCACTTTAAAATAAGGAACAAGACAAGGATGTCTACTATCACCGCTCCTATTCAATATAGTTCTGGAAACACTAGCCAGGGCAATCAGACAAGAGAAAGAAATAAAAGAAATAAAGATAGGGTAGGAAGAAGTTAAATTATCACTATTTGCAGATGACATGATACTCTATATAGAAGACCCAAAAAAATTCCATTAAAAGACTACTAGAGGTAATAAACAAATTCAGCAGTGTAGCTGGATACAAAGTCAATGCTCAAAAATCAATAGCATTCCTATACACAAACAAGAACCTCACTGAGAGAGACATTATGGAAATATCACCCTTCGTAATAACATCTAAAAAAATGAAGTTTATGAATCAACCTAACTAAAAATGCAAAAGACGTATATACTGAAAATTATACTATGCTAAAAAAGGAGATTGAAAAGGATATTAGAAAATGGAAAGATGTTCCATGCTCTTGGCTAGGAAGAACCAACATTGTGAAAATGGCCATACTCCCAAAACTGTTATGCAGATTTAATGCAATCCCAATCAAAATACCATTGACATACCTCACAGATCTAGAGAAAACACTCTTAAAATTCATTTGGAACCAGAAGAAACCTAGAATAGCAAAGGCAAATCTGGGCAATAAAGGCAAGGCAGGAGGCATCTCAATTCCTGACTTGAAACTGGACTACAAAGCCACAGTGATAAAAATCAACACGGTACTGGCAAAGAAATAGACCTGAGGATCAATGGAAGAGATTAGAAGATACAAATATAGGTACAAAGACACTCAGCCACCTGATATTTGACAAAGGGGCTAAACATGTTCACTGGAGGAAGGATAGCCTCTTTAATAAATGGTGTTGGAAAAATTGGCTCTCCACATGCAGAAGACTGAAACTAGATCCATGCCTATCACCATGCACAAAACTAAAGTCTAAATGGATCAAAGACCTGAATATTAAAACAGAAACACTAAATCTACTAGAAGATAAGGTAGACAGAAATCTTGGAGACATAGGTGTAGGCAGAGAGTTCATAAACAAAACGCAAATTGCACAGGAAACACTTCAGAGAATCAACAACTGGGATCTCATATTATTGAAAAGTTTCTGCACTTCAAATGAAATCACCATCAGAGTGAAAAGAAAACCCACAGAATGGTAAAGAATTTTAACCAGCAACCCCTCAGACAAAGGACTTATCTCAAGAACATATAAAGAATTGAAAAATATCACCCCCCCCAAATTCCAAGACCTTCTCCAAAAGTGGGCATCTGAGATGAACACACAGTTCTCAGAAGAAGATATACAAAAGGCAAACAAATATATGAAGAAATGTTCACCATCACTGGTCATTTGAGAAATGCAAATTAAAACATTGAGATATCATCTCACACCAGAAAGAATAGCTGCCATCAACAAATCAACTGATAACAAATGTTGGTGAGGCTGTGGGGAAACAGGAACACTGCTCCACTGTTGGTGGGAGTGTAGACTGCTGCAACCACTATGGAAATCAGTATGGAGAATTCTCAGAAGACTAGGACTGGAAGCTCCGTTCAACCCAGCTATTCCTCGCCTGGGTATTTTCCCAGAAAAACTGAAAAGTTCATATCACAGTGATATATGTGCACCCATGTTCATAGCAGCACAATTGTAATAGCTAAATCTTGGAAACAACCAAGATGCCCATCAACTGCAAAGTGGATGAAAAAGATGTGGTATTTTTATACAATGGAATATTAGTCCGCTATGAAGAAGGGTGATCTTGAGGCCTTCATAAGGAAATGGGGACAACTTGAGACTATCCTCATTAGTGAAATAAATAAGAATCATATTTATAAATATTACATTGTTTCTCTAGTGTAAAAAGTAAGAAGAACTGTAGGAGTAATAAAACCCAAAATGTGTAATTGCTACTGTAAAAAAGAGAGGAAAAGAAAGTGCTCTAAAGGATATAACTGCATGTGTGTTTAAGTGTGTAAGATGACCATATTACTGTTTTTTTTAGAATGTTGAGCAGAACCATTAACAGTCTCATTGTTTGAATGTGTACTTTGTATGTTTTAACTTTGCAAACTTGAACAACTATTTCCAATGATGACAACATGTAAGTTATCAAGTGGTGATTTCTTATTATTTTTGGGGTTTTTTGTTTGTTTTTTGTTTTTTGTTGTGGTTGTTCTTTTTTTTTCTTTTTATTTTTTTCTTTCCCCTTTGGAATTCTTTATTGTTACTACCCTCTTTCTGTTTTGTTTGGGTTTTTTTTCTTTCTCTTTAAATAAAAATTTTTAAAAAGGAAAGAAAAACTCAAATTCATGCAATAAGGAATGAAAAAGTTGAAATCACTATAGACCCTGTGGAAATACAGAAGATCATCAACACCTATTTCAAAAACCTCTACTCTCATAGGTTTGATAACACAGAAGAAATGGACAGATTCCCAGAAACATGAACTACCAAAGCTGGATCAAGAAGATGTGAAACTGCTGTATAACCCAATTTCTATTACTGAAATTGAAAATGTAATTAAGTCCTTACCAACAAGGAAGAGCAGAGACTCAGATGGATTCACTGCAGAATTCTACAAGAAATACAAAGAAGGCTTAATGCCGACACTCCTCAAACTCTTCAGTGAAATTGAAAGGGAAGCAATTCTTCCTAAGTCATTCCTGGAAGCAAATATTACTCTAGTACCAAAACCTGAGAAAGACCCAACTAAAAAAGAGAACTATAGGCCAATCTCCCTAATGAACATAGATGCAAAAATTCTCAATAAAATATTGGCAGACAGGATGCAGCAAATCATCAAGATTATATACCACGACCAAGTTGGATTCATCCCAGGAATGCAGGGATGGCTCAACATACGTAAATCAATAAATGTAATCCACCATATCAATAGAGCCAAAAGTAAGAATCACATGATCATCTCTACAGATGCAGAAAAAGCTTTTGATAGAGTCCAACACTCATTCATAATAAGAACCTTACAGAGAATTGGATAGATGGTCTTTACCTCAATATGATAAAGGCCATGACAAACTGATAGCCAGCATCATATTAAATGGTCAAAAACTGAAAGCCTTTAAGCTGAAATCAGGTACAAGACAAGAATGTCCATTATCAGCACTCCATATTCAATATAGTGCTAGAAATACTAGCCAGAACTATTAGACAAGAAAGAGAAATAAAAGGAGTAAGGATAGGAAAAGAGGGGAAGTTAAATTATCATTATTTGCAGATGACATGATACTCTACATAGAAGACCCCCAAAACTCCATTGAAAGACTGCTAGGTATAATAAATAAATTCAGTAATGTAGCTGGATACAAAGTCAACACTCAACAATCAATAGCATTCCTATACACTAACAATAAAACCACTGAGAGAGCAATAAGAGAAGCTACACCTTTCACAACAGCATCCAAATAAAATGAAATACTTAGGAATCAACCTAACAGAAGAAGCAAAAGATCTTTCAGGGAAAATTGTAATACCCTGAAAAAGAAATCGAAGAGGACCTCAGAAAATGGAAAGACATCCCTTGTTGATGGATAGGAAGAACAAATATTGTGAAAATGGCCATTCTCCTAAAATTGTTATACAGATTTAATGCAATCCCAATCAAAATACCACCAGCATACCTCACAGATCTAGAGAAATCACTCCTAAAATTTATCTGTAACCAGAAGAGACCTAGAATAGCAAAGGCAGTTTCAAGCAACAAAGGTAAAGCAGAACACATCACAATCCCTCTGTGCAGTGATACTACAAAGCTACTGTAATAAAATCAACATGCTACCTGTCGTAGTCAGGGGTTGTACACAGAACAATTAGAATCAGGACCTGGAGTTTACAATATTAGTTTTATGATGGTCACCCAGAGTTAACACAAGAAAATGCAGGAAATCTATCCACAACACTAAAGGCATAGAATATTTAGCCAAGGGCCTGAATCCCACAGCAATGTCCCACAAAAGTCCAGATAAAGACCCAGAACTCATGACAATGCCTCTCATGTGTCCAACTGGAGGTCTAGAGCCCATAAGAAGGACTCACGCCAGTCCCCTTTATGGATCCATACTGGGAAGGCCCAAAGGTCAGCAGTGGAAACGAGGGAGTCTATGCCAGTGTGTGAAGGAGCTGTGCTGATAGGTTGAGGGTTCTACACTAGAGCCAAGAAGTCACACTGACAACACCAGGGCTGTCCTGCAAAGCATCGCAGCCATCCTCAGCGACATGGAGGCCCTGAGCTCCTCTGACAGCAAGTATAGTTGAGTACATGCCAGGAAGCCAGTGTGACGAGTTCATCCTGGAGACCAGGCAGCACATGTTTTCCCCTCCGGAGCCAGGAAGCAACGCTCAATGTGAGGACCAGAGCTTCTCCAGGAGAACCAACGGGTCAAACAGCAACACGTAAGAGAACCCACAATGCCTCAATGCCTCAAAGCAATAGCTTCTCCTTCTCCACATCTCTATTTATGCTGGCAACTTTCCTGAGGTGGAACATCCACGCTCACTACCATGCTGATGTAATCCAGCTGGCGTTCAGTTGACCACCAGTTTTTAATCCATAACAATACTAGAATAAATACAGACCTGAAGATCAATGGAATAGATTAGAAGATACCACTACAACTACAAACACACTCAGTCACCTTATCTTTGATAAAGGGGCCAAACATGTTCACTGGAAGAAGGATAGTCTCTTTAATACATAGTGCTGGAAAAATTGGCTCTCCATATGCCAAAAACTAAAACTAGACACATGCCTATCATCATGTACTAAAGTGTAAATGGATCAAAGATCTAAATATTAAAACAGAAACACTAAATCTGTTGGGAGGCAAAGTAGGTAGAAATCTTGAAGACATAGGCGTAGGTAGAGAATTCATGAACAAGAATCAAATCGCATGGGAAATACTTCACAGAATCAATAACTGGGATCACATCTTACTAAAGAGTTTCTGCATGTCAAAAGAAATCTCCAGCATAGTGAAAAGAAAACCCACAAATTGGGAAAAAAATCTTACTGAACTATCCTTTAGACAAAGGACTTCTGTCTAGAACATATAAAGAATTTAAAAAAATCAGACCCTCAAAATTCAAAGACCCAATCCAACAATGGGCATGGATGACAGAGTGACACTGTGGTCAGGGCAGCGGCCATTCAAATAGTTTAGTTCTCAGAGAAGGGGCTCCCAAGGCCACCAAGAAAAAGGGATGTGGGAATTAGAATTTTTGTTATTATTTTTCCTATTTCAAGTCTAGATATTATGTATTATAAAATTAATTTACTCTTAAAGAAAAGTTCTGCAAGTTTCAATGAATGCATAAAGATACACAATCTCCCCCTCAGTTTGGCTTTGAGCTTACTGTGTGGCCCAGGCTAGTCCCCTGCCTCACGCTCCCCGTGCAGGGATTACAAGAGTAAGCCACCATGCCGGGCCAGATAATTTTAAGGTCATTCTTAGGATCAACTGTATTTTGTAACAATTCAAGAAGTGATATTTTAATCATCCTCAGTGTTCCTAGGGATTAGACCAAGGAATCTTTGTATTGAGAGGATACATTTGTAAAATTCTGGCTGCCACAAAAATAACATTCTGGGAATAGCCAATATCTACACCTGGTCTGAAATTCCAGAAGTACAAAAGGGGTACAGAGGAAGGTAACTCCCTGACCACCTGCCAAGTGATAGCCCCTGTCATGGTTCTTCAGCCACAAGTGCTTCATGGTATTTTTCTTTTTTTCTTTTTTAACTTAACATTGTTTCTTTTGGCTTTTGGTTTTTTGTTTTTTGATCCAGGGTCTCATTATGCAGTTCAACCCAGCCTTGAACTCATTATGTAGTCTAGGTTGGACTCAAATGCCACTGACCATAATATTGTATCTTGTAGATCACTTCCTACCATAATTCTTTAATTCTTCATGAGTATTTGGTTATTTAAAATGCTTGGATTTTACAAAATGTGCTACATTTAAAACCTCTGTACTGAAGTGTGAAACATCTGTAAGATACATTTCTACAGAAGTACAGTATAACTGTGTCAAGGATTATATAGATTTATAATTTTTATAGATTGTTGTTACACCTTCTCAAAAAAGAATGTTATCAAACTTCTTTTTCAGTTTAATCAGTCTAATATGAAAATGGTATCCAACTGGGTGTGGTGGAGCATGCAAGTAATTCTAGCATTCAGGGCGATGAGACTGGAGGACAGCGTTGACTCAAGGCCAGCTTGGACCTCATGCATAGTGAGTTCAGGGTCAGCCTGAATTATATAGCAACATCCTGCAGAAGGTACCAGGTCAAGGGGCTCATGGAATCAAAGGAGGTCACCTGGTCTGGTTCCTCATAGAATGGTAACAAAACTAAGATCCAGAGGAAAACACATTGTCCAAGACCTGCATAATGAACAACTGGAAATTAAACCCACATGCTTTGGTGCACTCCAGGGGAAAAAGACTTGGAACAGATGATAATTAGGATGTAATAAGAGCATTTGTGCAGTATTGTGGTAGGCTAGTTGCATATGATACTGTGTACGATTTTAGCAGCTAACAAAGAAAAGATATCATCTCTGCTTTAAGGAAACAGTCTTAGAGTTGTAATATAAAATGTCAAAGTTACCAGCGTTTGTAAAGCCTGTAGCTGGGATTTGAACCCATGTGGATCTAACTTCATGATTCAAATTCTCATTTGTTCATCCTGCTCTTATGTACAAATGGAGGATCTAGTCATCTCTGCTTTCTGGTTTAAAGCACTTTGGGAGAGCCTCATCCCAACTTTCACTTGTGAGGATATCTTCATCATTACCCTTTGTTAGGAGGACAGGATCCTTGGAAAGCAGAGCAAGTCTCGGGGGTGGAGAGCTACTTGGATTAGGATGGGGAGACTGGATCCAAGACTTTCTCCTCTGAGACCTCTCTCTCAGCTGTAGCCTGACTTGAATACTTGAAACCCAGGGTTCCTCAGTTCACGTAATTGCCAAAGAAGTACCACAGGTGTATCTTTCTGCTGTACAATTGTTCTTTAAGGTAACCTGAATGCGCAATGTGTGTATGTCAGCTAGCAAGTGGCTTTAGATAGACCTGCTTGCTTTGCATGAGGCAGTTTCTCCTCAAAACCCCTTGCAGTGATCTGCATTTGCACATTTTTCAAAACACAATTAAAGTTGGATGGGGGGGCAGTGAGAGATCTTTGGCTTAATGCAGCAACCCCCAGAACATTTCCCACTACTGCAGCAGAGAAGGACTCCAAGACGTGAAACAGGCCCTTTTAAAACAGACAGCTAAAAGCAAAATTTGACTGTGTCCTTTGAAGATATTCCAGCATTGGCTTGTCTTGACTTGTTCCTTTTCATTCAGTGAAGGTATCAAGCAGCAAAAATAGGCATATCACTGGCTGAAATAATTAACAATTTATCTGTAGTACTCCAATGGAATTATCTAACACTTGGCTTGATCTTGGATAGTGTGAAAACGGTGTGAGGCTTCTGTGAGGCTCCCAGGCTGCCAGATCACTGGGCAGACTGTTCCACTGAGGTCAGTACAGCAATGGTAAGGACCACATCCTAATGCCTCTAGCAATAAGCAGCAGTGAACTTTGTTGTTCAGAAGAAAGTAAGAGTTACTCAAAACTACATTGCTTCGACTTCAAACTTGAATCAAGCAGAATTCAAACTTGAATTCTGTAAGATGTATAATGACAGTTTTACAGTGTAGCCTTGACATAAGCTATTCTTTTACATTGTTATTAAAACACAAGCAGATGTGCTTTATCGAGATGACTATCTGTCAGTGCAGAATACCTTTTACTCCATTTTCCCTTCCAGGCACTGATTCTAAGGAAAGGAAAATAAAATATAAGCAGCATAGATGTGCAGGTATATTTGTTGGCATATGGTGATGAAAAATTGGAAAGCCTAAAGAACCATTTATAGGAAATTGCTTAATAATGGAAAATCATATATTATGTAGGTTTTAAAATGATACTGACATGACATGGAACAGGTACAAAATATTTGGGAAACAAGTTTTAAAAATGTTATAAAGAGAAATTCGGTTTTGTAAACCTATCTGCCTTGTAATAGTCCTAGGGGATAAACATTAAAATGTTTATGTGTGGGACTCCAAGGGATAATTTTCTTCTTTATAATATTCTGAATATTTTTTACAAAAAGAATTTTATAGCTTCATTCTTTACAGACTGTTATGATTGATAGATACACGTGTCAACTTGAGAAGTTTACAAGTTTGACTGAGACTCAGAAGGGAACCAGGGTTCTTACTTTGTAAATTGCCTCATCCTGTGCAAAGGAGGGCTAGATTCTGTGAGTGCTACACCTGCTGAAGACAGAGCTGGCCTGGGTACAATATAAGAGAGGAGAAGAGGCTTGTGCTTTCCCCTTTTGCTCTGGTTGCTGCTTTGAAGTGTTACCCCCGGTGCCATGCCACCCTGCTTCGGAGCCAGCTGATTATGGACAGAAACCTCTACCGTGGGATAAACAAACCTTTCCTTCATTTATTTTGGGTGTTGAGTACTTTGTCCCAGCAAGGAGAGAAAAGTAAAAGTAACCAAGACACAGACAAGTTTCCCAACTAACAAAAGTGGAACCAGGTTGTGAAAAACTGCTACTCTTTTCTGGAAAATAAGGATTATTTAAAACTCAAAAACAGGAACACAACAAATCATCCTTAACAATCTTGCCAGAAACCTGAGTATAATGTGTAATGCTAAAAAAATAATACCCAATTGGTCAATCTGGTAGTTAAGAAAAAAGTATTGTTGCAGAAACCTTGTACTGAACTGAAAGGAAGATGCTCTGCAAAAAGGACCTGGAAGGCAACTTTGATTATGCTAGCAGGTTGGTGGGAATCAGTTCCAAATCACCAGCCCCAACACTGGAGCTGGAATTCAATCATAGTTCTGTGAGAGTTAAAGAGCCATGTGCCCTTTTCACTGTTAGTTTGGATAACTGTACACTTGCTGAATATACATGGGTTAATCTGGATCTCAGGCACCCATAAAAGAAAGATTGAAACAACAGGGACTAAAGTAATGGAGAAGCTGTGTTCCTCCACAATTCAGAGAGTAAGTAGTCTGGGGTTCTGGGGGTCCTCTGAGTGTGAAGTCTGAAGCTCCTGCAAGGTATGACTGAAAAAGTGAATGTTTAATTTTTTAAAAAGTCATTATAGTAAGATATTTTGCACTAATCCCCCTCAAAATCTCTTCTTTTGAGCACTTCTATTCCACCATACTTACCACTTTCTGAATCAGTTCTGAGTCCTGTCATGAGTGCCTTTAGTTGTGCTTTCATGGCTAACCTAATGTTATGAATCCATTCAAACATTTACCTTTCATTGTCATAAATGTTTAGACTTTGGGGGAAGAGCCAGAAGTCATATGGTATCAAATTTAGTGACTAAGGTTGATAAGGATACAGCATAGTGTTTTCTTGTCTGCCTTTCTGTTGGATGGCACTTAGCAACAGAATTCTATGTATTTCTGATCATACCTCATGCAGATATATATCAAGAACTTCTTCCAGAACTGCTGTAGGTGGTGGCAAGAACCACAGGCTAAGTGTGGTTGGAGGGGGAGTATCTTGAAGGGAATTAATGACAGCGTCTTTTTACTACCATAAGTGTTTTCACTTTCACTATGTATTTCAGTCACACCTCATCATCTTCTATTGTGACCTGGTGAGGATTCATAATCCCAGATGGGGGCCATTAACTCACTTAGAAACTGAGTAATGAATACGGACACATGTGTATCTTTAAAGACTTGTTGCAGAATTGCCTACGATCACTGGCCAAAACTGGTAACTGCAAGGGAGGATGGGGAGGTAATCTTGACAGTATTCTGGGTAGCTCTGTGGCCAACTACAAATCAGAGTTCTAAAAGGGAGAATGAGCACTGAGAGAAACAGCCTCAGTCACAAAGTGTTTGTGGAATATGCTGAGAATAAGAGGTAGAACTTAACCCTTCACCCTCCCCTTGATGCCAGTATATATCCTGTTAGTGAAGTGGAGCATTAATTTGCAGTTTTCTGGATGCTTGAAGTATTCTCATAGCATTTTCCTTCAGTTTAAAAACAAAATAAAAAGCCAACTAACTCCGATGAGCTCCCTTTTGCAGCCACTTGAAGTTTCTTTCCTTCCATTTCCAGAGACAAGTGCTTCCCTGAATGTCTTTCCCATTGATGTTCCCATGCTATATAAATGATAATCGACATAACATTTTTTTAAACTTTATAAATGGCATCCACTTCATCTTCCTTGACAGCTTGAATCAGTATTTTTTCCAGGACCACCCACAGCGACTGTAGCAGGTAAGTTCATTCACTTTCATGCGGACTTGTTTGCCATTTTATAAACAGGCCGTAACTTATCCATGGGCATCTATATGTTATTTCCAGCTTTTTCTTAGATTGTAACAATCTGTGATCATCTTTGTGTGTTTTCTTGTACATGTATGCACAGGTTTCTCAATAGTTTTGCTGCTTGATCTTTAATGATCATGGGTCACCTAAGAAATCTTGATAATCACAGATCTAACTCGTATATCTGTGAGCAGTATTTCTAACCAAGTCCCTAGGTAATACCCATGCTTCTGCTGTGTACCACACTGTGAGAAGCAGACTAGGAATTGCTGGGTCACAGAGAGTGCATATTATCAACTTTCTTAAAAATCATCAAATTGAACCAATTTTTACACCAAAAATGAATGTGTCCATTTCTCCATGCTCTTGATCTTGCAAGATTTTACCATTTGCCAATCTGAAAGCACAAAACAATTAGATATTTTCCTGATTATCAGTGACAATGACTTCAATATCTTTTGACTATTTAAGCTTTTTCTGCTTATAGAGTTCAGCTGTCTCTCTAATATAACAGTGTCCAGCATGGGATAAGGGCCTTAAAGACTCATTCAAGCGTCTGCAAAGATCTTTACTTTTCCAGTTATCTATGTGAGGCCTATCTATCTTCACATATTTTAACCAAAACATACAGCAACAGGATAACTGCAGTAGCAGGTAGCAGCTCTGCTCTCTTCTATTAAGCTAAATATTACAGAGATATGTAAAAATGTAAAACAAGGATATTCCTCTCACTAAAGTCTTTATTTTCCATAATTGATATTTAGCATTCTTTTACTAATACTTTAAATTTTCTGTTTTAATTCCAATACAGCCAATACCAGTAGATATGATCTACATATAGAAAAACTCTGGGTTCTCAATGTTTAAAACTGTAAAGAGGTTTGGGACCCCACAACTTGTGAAATGCTGTCCAAATACACAGATACCACTTTCTCATTGATTTGAAGGACTTTCTTTTGTCTGTTTTTTAACATATTTTGGATAAGAATCTTTTGTCAATTGTATGTCCTGTAAAGAGTTCCTCCCAGTTTTCAGCGTGCTTCTTACTTATGGTACCTATTGTACTACAGAAGTCTTAAGTGTGATACAGTCCTATTTCCTATAAGGCCTGTGCTTTCAACTCTTATTGTAAACAAATTCTGCCATTTTGCAAAACCATCAATTTTATAGATTCTTATTTAAAAGTTTAGCTTTTCATGGGTAGTTCTTTAATCCATGCAGTTTTGGAGAACAGTGTAGGGTAATATACAGTATGTTTTCACCTTAAAGATAAACGTCACAACCCATCAAAAATTTAGCTCCCACATAAGCACAGGCCTATTTGTCAGTCCTGTAATTTGTGTATGTATCTACTGGCCTATACTGTCACCATCACACATTGCTGAAGTTACAGATTTCCAATCTTCTTCGATGCTGACAGTACCTGGCACTCCCTCGTTTTTCAAAATTACCTAGATTTGACTTAAAATAATCCTCCCCCAACTCCAGTTAACAGATTTTGGAGTGTGTCGTAAGAACTACTAAGATGAGAGTCGGCAAGCTACCATGTTCCTATCTCCCTAAGCTCAGTTTCCCCATCTATGAAGAAAGACATGTGACAATCACCTCCACTTTCCCTCTCCAACTCCAAGGGCCTAGAATTTGGGTATGAAAACATTAAAACAGTTTAACCAATAAGGCACAGACTAACTGTAGTAAGGAGAGATGCTTCAGCATCGTGGATTATGAGAAAGTGAACTTGTATCACACAAACAGTAGTATATTTAAGGTCCTCTGTATAGTTTTACATTGCGAGTTAGACTAGCATCAGCATGACAGCATGGATCATTCTCAAGGTTTTAAAGGACTCTAAAATGAAAACTATAGATCACAGTAAGAATTTCATTTCCTCTATGAGTTAAATAACTTCAGGGACAATCTTATACAAATACTAAGGTAGTTTTTCATATGGAAATTCTGCAAGAGATGATTCAGAAAACAAGAAAGGAAAGGAAAGGAAAGGAAAGGAAAGGAAAGGAAAGGAAAGGAAAGGAAAGGAAAAAGGAAACTTTCTGAGGAAGCTTCTACAAGTTTTCTGATAGCACCAAAATATCAACTTTAACTCAGCAGCAATCAACAGAACATGCATTTGACTGTTATTATCTTTCACTAACTCATATAGTCTTGCTTTTCTCTGTGATCAAAGTTAGGAATAAGCAAAATGTTTGGCTGGGGCTAAGGATACTATTACTATTTTGAAATAGGGAAGGTGCCAGTGGGTTTTATAGAGAATCCCCAGCTTCTGAACCACTGAAAGAATTATAGGAAGAAGGGATTTTCCCAACTCTCTCCTCCCACAGCCTTCAATCCATGTGTCTTCAACTCAAGCTAACTTCAATTAAGACCACTGACCTTTAGGTAAGATCAATGTAAATGTGCTCATGTATTTTAAAAAATTATTTGGCCTCAGACAAATGAAGACAAATATCTGTGATTCACCAAAAATATTATTTTACCCTTGGCATAGTACACATTAGTTTTCCTCTTCAGAAGTAGATTTAGGAAGCATTTTCCTTTAAAACATAATATACTTTAACTGACTATGCATAACTCTATCTGCAAATATTTCAAATAAAAATATTTAATTCATTCAAATTCAGAAATGTTTCTTATAAAGCCTTTGTTTAAAAGCACTTAAATATATACTACTTTACTTGACCCTCATAATGATCCTCTGCAAGTAGAGACAACACTACTATGCTAAGCACTGTGGTACAGATGAATAAAATGAAGTTCTGAAAAGTGAGAAGGCTTTTCAAAATCATGCAGAATTAAAAATGTGTTGACTTCTAATCATAAGATAAAGATCCTTTGAAAATTATGGCTGATTTTTTTTTTTTTTGGTTTGGTCAGTCTGAATAGAAGGAAAAGTAACTCCAATCAGTGTTCACATGAAACAGAAAGAAATTAAACACCTGCATGGTCAGTATAAGGGAAATCAAAGAAAGTCTGAAAGACATTTAAAGGACAGTCTCTGTCCTATAAAATGACTTCATTTTTTTCATATAACAAATTGTGTGTGTGGTTCTGTTCATAATATTCCTATCCATACTTAGGACCACTCATCTTGTTTAGAATGGAGGAAGGCACAGAATGTTCAGATGAAGACCAGGAGGAAGAGAGCAGAAGATTAAAAAACCTGGCTAGAACTGCCCCTAAAAAGATTAAGAAAGAACAAGTATGAAGAATGACAGATTAATGAGAAATATAAATGTTAGATATAAACAAAATACACATCTTTAAATATAAAAGAAAAAATTTCAAGTTTGAAGGTATTTTAAAGACTGCGCACCGAGTGATCTAAATAATCGATACTACCTATTAGGTATCAGAAAGACCCTGCCATGTTTTAGAGCTCCTACAAGAGTTATTCATTTAATGACTCAAGCATACAAGAAAAATTTCCAAGCTACAGAAAGCACACATTTCAAGTAATGAGTTTAAAGTTGCCTTTGAGATTAATTTTTAAAATTGCCTACTTACTCCTAAAACTTGTCTCCTCATTTATCATTACACTTAATTATACGAGGTCCCCTCTACATTCCTTTTGGCTTAATATTCACCATAGCTTCAGATAGCTCTGAAGTTATCAGCCTTATCTAAAAACTTTTCATTAAAAAAGTTTCCATCCCTCTAAAAATTTTAAAGTAAAACAATAAAAAACTTAAGGTAGGAAAATAGTGAATTAAAAAATCCAATTAAAAATGCATTCTTTACAGTAAGTAAAATTCTGAACCATCTGCTACCTGCTCACATCATACAGTAGTACCCGAGAGCTGCCACCACATCTAGGAAGGAAGTGCCATAGCAAGTAATCTCCTCTGCCTCTACAACTCAAGTCAGAGCAAAAAACTAAAGGATGAATCTTAAGGATAATTACCAGTAAAATATAAAATTCAATGAACACAGCTAACTTTGAAGAGATATTATTCTTATAACAACAAATATTCAATTAGTGATTATCACGCCCAATGAAAAATATAGTAATCAACAACTAGTTAATCAGAAATAATTTTAAAATCAGGAACAGAGTCATCATATCAGGTGGGAAAAGAAAAACCTATGCTGATTTTAAAAAAGACCTGACTTTTTGTCAGACCCCCACAGAGCATATAAAGTAAAAAAGAATGAAAAGCAATGTGAAATTCACAAAACAGCAGAAAGGAGCATTTGTATGTGTTAAAATAATTTAATTTTCCTGTACATTTCTGTCCACACGAAAAATCAAGATATGCACTTTATAATATTTACCTGTTTTGAGACATTCAAGTCAATTCAGATGGCAAAAGTAGAATTCAATCACTAGTGAAATGTTTAAAAAATATATATTAAACAAAATGTGTCTTTACAAGATACAAAATAATCTTCCACAATGCAATAAATCGCAAATCACTGAAATTTTAACTCTTTAGATGATTTCAGTTCAGTTTTTGGTTTCGAAATCTGGACACAGTAAGAAAAAAAATGTTGGCAGAATTTCTATCTGTTTTTACGTTTTTCTTTCTTGCTTCGACTACTGGTTACACTGTTTACAGAAGACGGTGGAGGTGCTCTTGCATGACCTGTAGCCTTGAGATGGTCAAAAAGTTTATTCCGGGATGGAAACTCACTATGGCAGGTTGTACAGCTGATAACAACATCACTCTAAAAAGAGAAGAAAATCATGAATAACAGCAAGTGTTATCTGAGAGTAGTTTTACGTTACAACATCAGGATTAAACATCAAATAATAATAAAACAAAGACATTTTAACAAAAGATAGTAACAAAAACAGGCTCAATAAAGGCAGATGTTCTTGGAAATTAAATCTCATTAACCAACATCATCAACTTTAAGACCTGAGTTTTTCAAAAGCATGTGGCGCACAGACTAAAGAGTTGGGCTTTATAACTAATCTTTAGAAATAGACACATGTAATTTCTATCACCAACATTGTAGATTACAGAGTCATGGAAAACAAAAAGTTAATTTTGGTACCTAATATTGCTATAGTCTTTCTTTTTACTTTGAAGAAAAAGGGGAAGATAGCAGTACATATAAAAATTCTACCACCACCCTGCAAAACCACTGATGAATCTGTATTTTGCAGGTTCTCTGGGGAAGAACTCACCCAATATGCACTTGTATCTTCAGAACATTACACTGCTTAAGCAAGGTCCACCAAAGAGATGTAAAAATGATTGAGACCCACCTGGATTTGTGCTTCAGCAGATACTTTGACAGATTTTTTCATATCTTTGGTTTTCTTTCCTTTGGGTTTAGGAATACTGCAAAATAAATTATCCAGCATAATACAAAAATAAATAATGTACCCCTTTTAATGGTCATCTTGCTTCTAAGAATACTCAAAAGATGAGGTATACTTTAAAATGCTAACTTAATAACTTTAATGGTTAATTTACATCTCAAATAGCTTTGTAAACAACTTTAGAGATCAAATTAATAAATTGCACAAAACTAAGTAATTTATCTAATAGTTGAAACAAAAGCTAAAACGGGGGGTGGGGATTTAGCTCAGCAGCATAAACGCCTGCCTTGCAAGCAAGCAGTCATGAGTTCGATCCCCAGTACCGATTTAAAAAAAAAAAAAAAGCTAAAACAGTATCTCTAAAGTAATCTCTGAACAAGTATACAGTACAGTTTTATAAAAAGCACAGCATTTTATAGAAACAAGCCATCTTCACAACCAACCAGTAGCAATCATAGATAAGCTATAGCATTAAGTGTGGATTCCCAAAACATGAACTTCTTGAATCTGATTCAGTCTCTAATGGACATATTCACAGACTCACCAGGAAATGAAAAAAGCTGCATTATAATAAATTTCTCATAGAATTAAGTTTGCTCAATATATGAAATTTATACTTATTAAAGGATGGCATCCTTTTTACTGATCTATGTGTCTCCATGGACCCTTTAATCTAGAAGCTGTCAGTCAGCCTAGTCAGGTTCCTCCTGTTCTGTTTATAACCTGAACATCACTCTATGCAAACTCCTCTGTGAACTTTAATTTTCTTTACACTGTTGTATTTTTCCTCGTTTGTGAAAATCAAATTCTTAGGGTAAAAATCTAGGTGAAACAGAATGGGTTATAATGCATGAGTTATGATAATGCTTCCAAGCACTTCATGGGTAGACTAGTCTTCAAGCAGGAACCAAAATATAGCCTTCTTAAACTAAACATATACCTAAGAACATAACCTTTAAAGATGCCAACTAGGAGTATAACACACCATTATTTAGTATTTAGCCAGCTTTGGAAACATTAAAAAACATTTAAAAAAAAATAGTGCAATAGTATAAAAGGCAACAAGTAACCCAACAAAAAACCCATCAAAAATATACCATAAATATGTTTGCAAAATCTCAGGGCAATCTTGGGGTAAATAATTTGTCAGAGTATCTAAGACCTCCATTTTTTTTTTCTAAAGCAGTATGTGCCCACACATTTAACAAAACCCTTCTCATTAGATAGCTACAGTGTCCCTATCACTAGAGATCAGCAGCAGAGGGCCCAGCAGTGAGCTCTGATATCAGGAGGCTGGCCAGAGCAGGAGGAGGAACAGGGACAGATGGGTCTGTCTCCGGTCCTGCCATTCTTCTGCAGTGATAAAGCAACACAAATCCTCTGAATGTTTTTCTCATTAAAACAGGTTGCCCAAATCTGAGAATCCTTTTAGCCTCCGCAAACAAATGCTCACATGGAAGCACATGGAAAATAAATAAACACCTCTTAGCTTTAGGTAAAGAGGCCTTTTGGGGGTCTACAGCCCATGTCTTGACCCACCCCTCGCTCCCTCCAAATAACCCAAAGGACCCTTACAGGATGCCTGGACCCCACGGAGATAAACAGGGGTTAAATGGTAGCTTTCCCTCCTACCAGCTTTTGTCCATGGATAAGTCTTAACTTAAAATTGTATCTATGTTTGTCAATGAGAAGAAATGTCTAGCATCAGTAAAATGAAGATTAATTGCCCCTTCCTGGCTTCCACTCTCTAACGTTTTCAAAGCTCTGACATCTGCAGCTTGTGTGGTTCCTTGTCTTCCTTTTTCTGTAGCTAGAGCCCTACTGTAGGCCTCAGTTACACATTCCCTCATTCTTGCTACTGTATGTAAATTCCCTACATCCGGAAGGACACTTCACCACCCCATCACTGAAGCTCCAGCCTTGAGCCTTTTCAATTCACACTTCTACTTTTCTGTGTCACATTCACTCTTTCTCACGGTCCTGTGAGGACAATAACCTGAGGCTACTTACTATTCCAGATCTCCCCTCAAAGAGTAAGCAGGATGAGGATGAGGAAGCCAGACAGAGGAAAGCAGGAAAAAATGGAGTGGCGCTCTCTCGAGTGAGCTCTCCTATAGAACTCAGGACTCCATCCACAGCCCCTCTGAGCAGGAAGGCCCCAAGGTGCTGACGTGCAGGACTGAGTAGCACAGACCATGACTGTCACTACCATTAAGATCTGGTGAGCAATGCTCCACGGCAGTGCAGTGGGGAAAAAGACTGAGTGGCAACTTTGTTCTCAGGAGTGTAAAGGAAAAAATAAGCACAGAAGAATAAGGGAAACTGGAACTGGATCGAAGTGATTCTGGTTACGATGCTGAACTGTCTGTAAGCTTGTTGCTCTAAGACTTTCTTCTCAACATACCTTATCTGTGGGCATGGTGTGCATTTTTGTATATATGTATTTATGTACAGTTTACACTTAACTTAGTCATGAACAGATTTGATATACAATATTCAGTGGTTAGAAAACAAAATGCAATTTTGCCCTACCTCTTAGCTTCACTTTTTGGATCATCACATGGTTCGACAGTCTCTGTGACACTGACATTTTCTAGAAGACTATCTTCTAATTCTTTGGCATTGTCTTGCTTTAAGTTAGTATCTTCTGGGTCAACTTTTTCTCCTTCTCCGATTCCACTTTCATTGAAACTGTTATCATAATTCTAGATATCAAAATATATACACCATTATAAACAAATCTACCTAACAATACTGGTTCCTTATGTTGCCAAATAATAAATGATAATAAATTGATAATGTCCCGTACTCTAATAGGAATAAATCTCAGGAAATAAAAAGCAGGTAAGTTAAAAAATATATGCTCATTACAGATATTAGGGGAAAATAAAAAATAATTCACGTGTTCAATAAGTGAAATGGTTGTCTATATGAAGTAAATTCATAAAGTTCAATTGCTTAATTATGTGAAAAATACAATGTGTTAGCAAAATGAAGAGAAAATTATACATACAGTTCAGTCGTAATTTAATACAATATTAAGTAATCTCTATAGATAGAATTAAAGACAGATACTTATACTTTTCTACATTTTCCAAATGATCAGTAATGAGCAACTATTTACTTTTACAGTATGAAAATAAGAAGCCATGAATAAGCATTATAGAAGAAAAATGTCTGGCAAACACATCTTTACTAAGTGCCAGTGTATGCTTTTTTGAGTGGCAATCTGCTAAGCTTGTGCATGTGTATACTCACACTACTCTTCCCTTCTCTATCTGACCACACATTTTCTGCCCCCTTGAACTCTCTTAAAAGATTTAGGCAAATATGAATCTCTGTCATCTTATCTAAGAACAAAAATACTGAGTCATGATCCTCACTGTATACCAGGAGTTAACAGATATTACCTTTAAGAGTTCATATTTGCCATTTCTTTTTAAAAAGAATTCCAAACAGGGAATACAGCTAAAAGCCATATGTTGCATTTATTTTCTTATCTCTTTTATATCTCATATTCCAGAACAGTTCTCTCACTTTTTAAAAATCCTTCATGATACCTGGCAATCTGATGAGTCTCATCATTTGGCTTTGCCTGATTGTTTGCAAATGACTGGTTTCAGCTTAACCATTTCTAAAAAAGTACTACAAAAATAATGCTGTGTTCTCAGTACATTACATCAAAAGACCATGTTATGGATTAAAAACTGGTCAACTTAACGCCAGCAGAATTGAATCATCATTGTGCTGAGCATAGATGTTTCACCTGAGGAAGGTTGCCAGCATAAATGGAGTGTGGAGAAGAAGGAAGTGTGTTAGGGCATTAATGCGTTGAGGTGCGCTGAGGCATTGAGGCACTGTGGGTTCTCCTATGTGTTGCTGTTTGAGCCGTTAGGTTCTCCTGGAGAAGCTCTGGTCCTCACATTGAGCATTGCTTCCTGGCTCCGGAGAGGAAGATGTGTGCCACTTGGTCTCCAGGATGAACTCGTCACACTGGCTTCCTGGCATGTACTCAACTGTGCTTGTCATCAGAGGAGCTCGGGGCCTCCGTGTCGCTGAGGATGGCTGTGGTGCTTTTCAGGACAGCCCTGGTTTTTGTTATGAGAGTGACTTCTTGGCTCTAGCTCTAGTGTAGAACCCTTGACCTATCAGCACAACTCCTTTACCCTGCTGGCATAGACTTCTTAGTTTCCACTGCTGACCTTTGGGCCTTCCCAGCATGGATCCGTAAAAGAGATTGGCGTGAGGCCTTGTTATGGGCTCTAGACCTCCAGTTGGACTCATGGGAGACACTGTCACGAGCTCTGGGTTTTCATCTGGACTCATGTGGGACATTGCTGTGGGATTCAGGCCCTTGGCTAAATATTCTATGTCTTCAGTGTTGTGGATAGATTTCCTGTATTTTCTTGTGTTAACTCTGGGTGACAATATTATGAACTCCATGTTCTGATTCTAATTGTTCTGTGTACAACTCCTGACTACAACAGACCAAGAGGCAATGTGTTACTTGTCTCATTTTTCTGAGATATTAACAAGTTTCATCATTTATTACATGGTTTCATCAGATTTTTAAAATATATAGTTTACAGAGTTCAATTTTGAGACTCTGTGAATATTTTGTTCACCATAACAATTTATCCAATGGATATGGCGGAAACTATGACTCTTGCCTGGACCGTTTATTCGGCTGGTAGCTGGAGAACTGTGATTTTTTACCTCTGTGACTTGTGCCATCTGCATTTGTACTAACTCATATTCTGGAATAAAGCTTTCTCATCTCCTTTTTTCAACTCTGTAAACTCAATATAGATAATGAGTTTTCTAATAAAACTCAACATATGAAAATATATCCCAAATATTCTTTTTGACTGACTCAAATGTTCCCAATTGGCAAGTCATGTTCTGAAAGTTTCTGACATATCCCCATCAGTTTCTAAGTAGGGCATCTCCTTTTTTTCCAGCATAAGAATTTTGGACTCACTTTCTATCTGTCCCATCTCAGCACAGTCATTCATTTCTCTAAGAAGCAAATTCTGTCTCCTTCTTGAGGGGAAGGAAACTTAGAAATTAAGGTGTAGGACTTAGGTTTGCTCACTGCTAGGAGTTATCACCGCTCATAGGTGCTAATTATTTTAAATCATAAATTCCTACCTATGTCTCCAATTCCAAGCCAAAACTACAGTATATCTACATTTGCATTCCCTTTCTCCTACAGAGAATATGGTTCCCAACAGCACTAACTTATTCATTTACTCTATCCTATAATATGCACAAGAGTATCAGAAATAAAACATCAAAAACCCTAGTAAGTTCAAGATTTACTTAATTTTACCTTTACATGGTTAATCTTATCTTTTAAAAGCTTTATCTTATAGAAAGATTTCAGAGTACTGCACCAGAAGTTACTTGATTTAATGCTTGTTTTTTACCAAAGTCATTGGTTTCTACTCACATTTGGTTCCTGTTTTTTAGGTTTTCTTTTACCATCCTTCCTAGTTTATGCAACTTTTTAAAAGTCATACAAAAAAGTCTCCCAATCCAGGCATGACAGTGTACATCTGTAGCCTCAGCTCTCTGGGCTGCTGTGGCAGGAGAATAAAAGTTCAAGCCCATCCTGGGCAACTCAGCAAGACCCTGTCTCAAACTACTTAAGTTTCTCAGTAATAAAACCATTTCTTTAATAACCAGATCATTCCTAGTTTTAAACCAAATGCTCTTTTTGAAATATTTTACTGATGCTGTTGGCAGAGTGAGTCTAGATATACAACAACTAAACCTCGGCTTTTCTTATTTCCAGATTTTAATTGCTGTCATACGAGCCCAATCATCAGACATATCACACTTTTAAAACTGTGGCACTGAGATAATACATATCAAGAAATTCTATATGTAAAATCTGTTAAACACACAATACCAATTAAGTTAGTTTCATACACAAAATGGAGGGAGCAATGAAAAAGGAAAACATTTTCATTTTTTTCATCAATTTATAACCAACATAAAATTATGGAATGAAAGTTCTCTCTCTTTTTACAGACTATACTGAACAAACAAGAATACTGTAATTTTAGTTGTTACTTAATGTTAATAAGACATTTCAAACATACCTGTGCTGGCTTCTGTTTCTTTTTCTTCTGTTTTTTAGAAAGCCTAGGAGAAAATATAAATCAGTATGTCAAATATTTTACTTTGTGAAGATTTATTAAGTGAAAAGTCACATGCTAGTGGTAAATAGAATATTTAAAATATTTAAAAGTATAAAGCATTAAAAGGGTAGGAAAATATACACACTGTCATTTTAGAGAATAACTGTGGTTAAATGAATAGAACTGAATAACTAGCCTACATATCAAGTTCTTTTTTAATACCATCATATAGATATGTATATTCCACAAAAATTATCTCTAACATCATTACCTACATCAGCACTGCAAAATTTCACTAACTACAAGAGATGTAAAAAACACTGTTGCAACAAATCAACTTTCCTGAGATAAAATGGCATTTAAGTATCTTTAAATGTGACAAATATGTCCAGTAACATTTCATATTTTCAAGTACTTTTGTTTTGGTACATCTTCCATTTCTTCCTCAGAATTGGCATTCAATAGATTTTCATCTACTTGAGATCCTGAAAAATTCTCTTCCTCTTCCTCCAACTGTTGTTTCAACAAGGCAACCATCTCCCGGTGTTTCTTTGACTTTTCATGATTCTTTATGCTGAAAGAACAAACCAGTATGAGTGGCTGCTATAGGAGTCATTCACGTGTCCAGCTATGCTGCTGGATACTTGCAAGCAAGGTGGAACCGCCAAATGTTTGTGGCTTTATACAGAGCCACAGAAGCCTGTCAGGACGGCCCAGACTTTAAGGACCCTGGAAGCTCATAACCAAGCTCCTTTTTCTTGGATCCCAGCATTCCTGTTTTCTTCCTTGTCAATTACATACATTTGCTTCTTTTTTGGGGGGACAAATTCTCTATTTGTTATTTTGATTTTTCAATTTTTAAAATGAAAACCTTTTCCATAGTTCCCTTTTAATCAGTATGTATTTGCTAAGGCCTTGTATCTACTAGGACAGGGAAAAGAGTTTGAGTCATCACTGGAAATTGCAAGACATACATTCTATGTTAAAAAGGAAACCCCTGGACAACAGAGGGGTCACATGAGGGCTTATAGGGACACAAACAGTTTGCTTCCTTTGCTTTTTTCACCTTCTCAAGTCTCTCTTCACACTCCTGCCACCCTTAAATGACTTCAAACATCTCTGAAACTATTCAAAAATCTAAAGGCAATGTCTGGTTCAGCATATATACAGGCAACTAAAAGACTATTTCATAACACAGAACTGAGAAGGAAACTTGGACTTGAAATGTAGCTTAGTGGTAAAGCACTTGTCTGGATTCTTCAAGGTCCTGGGGTCAATCCCCAGCATACTCCCTCCTCCCCAAACATAAAGAAACTCGTGCTCACTATCTACTCTGTCTACTGTTCAGCTTTTTGCTGTTTCTAGTGTGGACCGCTGCTTTTCCTTCCTGCTAAAATTCTCCTTCAGACCCAGACTCCTTGAAGAAATGAGGACATCATGTGTCAGTAAGTGCTCAAGATGATGTGGGTATGTAAGAAAAACACAGGAACTGACTGGAAGGACTTTCACTAAGCAAATCTGGAAAAACACAGGTATCGAAAAAGGCAAGAACAAATTATAAAACTCTAAAAAAAAACCCTAGAAAATTCATAAAATTCAAAGGTAATAAACAGGAAAGAGAGCTTGTTTACAGCAGAAGGGCAAATGTTGTCTGATACTCAGAAGGGCCAAAAAAAAAGCGTCATTTGGCAACCATCTCAAAATAAAGACTAGTGGCTGAGTATCCTTATACAAAATCCTTGGGCCAGGAAGTATTTTAGTTCAAACTACAGGGAGGGAGGATTTTAGAACAATTTCACACACAAAATGAGATCTCTTGGAGATGAAACCCTAGTGTCAGCAAAAAATTTATTAATGCTTCACATGAACCTTATACACAATGCATTTTATACATTTGTATACAAAGGTAATTTTATACATTTGTACTTTTTTTTTTGTACTGACAATTGAACTCATGACTTCACACTTGCCAGGCAGGTGCTCAGGCTGCTAAGTTAAACCCCAGGCCTCCTTTTATTTTTGTCTTTCTTGAGACAGGGTTTTATTATGCAGTTCAGGCTGGATTTGCCCTCACTTTGGTTTTTTGTCTGTTTGGTTTTTGTGGTATCAGGAATCGAACTCAGGACCTTGTGCTTGCCAGGCAGGCTCTTATGTAACCAAGCTATACCCCTGGCCCTTTTAACATGCTATATACTGAATGTACTGTATCTGTAGCAGGAGGTCAAGTGCAATTTTCCCACTTGTGGCATCATATCTACACTCATAAACTGTAAGATTTTAAATAGTTCAGATTATCAAATTAGGGACTGATGCTCAATACATACAATGCTAAATTTAGGAGGAAATTTTTTAATGAGTAAGATATTTGCAGAGTTTTAAAGTGTCTCCCCACATATTAAACATGCTTCTAAGGAAAACTTATTTTCCTTATATTTCCTTATATTTTTCCAAGGAAAAAATATTAACTCTATGTAGAAAAACTAGATGACAACTTGACTGGACGATTAAAACAATGGCCACCAATGAGGAATAGGATGATTTTATATGCTTATAGATTGGGAAATGACACAACTGAAATTTCATTTCTAAGACACATACTGAATCTAATCATGAAGAAATAATCCCAAAATGATAAGTTTCTATGAAAAAGATCTCAAAGGACTAGTATACTGGATTCTATATATATAACATGCATAAAGGTTCAACTGGCAAAACTGAAATATGGGCAATAAATCAGACAAAAACACTCTTACAATGGTACAGATTTCCTAAAGCTGATAATATATTCTTATTCTCAAGACATACAGAGCTAAGTATTTATAGGTAAAGGAGCATTATATAATTAACTTACTCTGAAATTATTCAGGGAAAAAAAAATGTGTGTGTGTGCGCGCGCATGCGTGCACACAAGACAGAAAGGCAGACAGTGAGAACATGCAAACGGGGCAAAACATTACCAACAGTACATAAAGTATGCCATGCTCTTGCAACTTTTCTTTAGGTATGATATTATTTTTTCTTTTTTTTTTTTGGTACCAGGGATTGAACTCAGGACCTCATGCTTGCCAGGCAGGTGCTTATAGGCAGTGAGCCTATTATTTCCAAATTTAAAAGTAATTTTAAAAACCTCACTGCTGCTTTTTATATTCTTTCTTGTTTCTAATTTTTTGTGCCTCTTGCCACTTCTGTTATTACCCTGCCATTTTTTCCTTGGGGTTTTATAGTAAACCTAGTCTGACTCCCACTAGCTCCTTCAATTCCTTTGCTGTCTTTTCTGCCTAACTGTAGGTTCTACTTCTTTTTCCTGGTGACTCAACTCTCATTTTCTCCCATATTCTTCTCCCATCCTTTATAAAATGGCATTCTTTCTTATGTCTGTCTCTGTCATTGTTCTCACAAAATGACATGCATCCAATTCAACAAATATACTCCTGGAGCACAAGTTAAAGTTTCTAGTTTGGCAGCAACACCCTGAAGAAACAGTAATGGCTCGAAATGAGTCTGATGCCAACAAGTAGAGATGTGAAGATATTTGGTGTAGCCACCTTGCTTGTGTGACAAGCAGAACTACTTTCTGGAAACAGCCTGTGTATTTACAGAGTAGCTATCACATAGGATGAGGGAGAACTGGTACAAGAGGCTTAACTGCTGGTTTCAAAACTGCTGGTACAAATACTTCTTCCTAGTGGACAACATTCCCCCAAGGTGACATGACAGAGCTGGTGGTCAAGTGCTACAAGCACAGTCCCAAGTACCTTCAAAGTGTTACACTTTGCCTCAAAAAAAGGTGAAAGTTCAAACATCATACACTTACGCCTTTTCTGTCTTAAAAGATTTGTCACATGCTGGGCAGTAAAGATCATCATAAAACTCAACTTCCTCAGCTTCATCATTGTCTTTATCTGTGAGAGGAAAGTTTATGGTAAGAATCCTGCTTGGTCAGAAAAGGAGTACCCAACTCCCCAGGCAATGGCTCAGTACAACTGTATGGAACCAAGCCAAACAGTAGGAGCTAAGTGGCAGGCCAGAAAGGGAAGTTTCAGCTACTTTCCACTGCTCACATTACAGTCTAAGCTCAGCCTCCTGAAAGATCAGTGGGCATCACAGAGTACCACAGAAGCACAAACACCACTGTGAATTGCACACGTGAGGAATCTAGGTTGTACCTTCCTTGAGAATCTAATGCCTATGATTTGAAGTAGAGCTGAGGTTGGTGATGCCAGTGCTAGGGAGCAGCTGTGAGCAACTGTATAAATATTCCATTACATATTGCAATGTAATAACAGAAACAAAGTACACAATAAATGTAATATGCTTCAATCATTCTGAAAACATAACCTCAGGCCCCATCTGTGGAAAAACTGTCTTCCATGAAACTAATTCCTGGTGCCAAAAAACAGGGGACTGCTATGTTAGAACACAAATCTGAAGTATGTAAAAAATTATGGCTCTATAGTAAGGACCTAAAGTTGCATACAAATTAGAAACTAAAGTTTTTTTACTGCTTTACTAAAAATAAATGGTGTCAGGATTTGAGGTGGCCTTTCAAAAGGAGCACTGCACTATAAAGGCAGGCTTACAAATAAATCATCTCTTCCTTCAAATTTTGCTCAAAAGAAGATTCAGAAAATCCTCAAACTCCTGGGTGTAAACCAGGTGTAATGCCTTGGCCCTGTAATCCCAGCACTCCAAAGGCTAAGACAGGGTCATAAATTCAAGGCCAGCACAGACTACATGAGACATTCAAGGTCAGCCTGAACTGCATAGCAAGACCCTGTCTCAAAAAACAATTGAATCAAACACCATTTTATTCTTACAGATTTAAACTTAGCTTACAATATTATACCATTACTGGATCTGCAGAAGATAGCTTATTATATGTGAGGTCTAAAATTGTCTTTTAAATCTTTTTCATAAGCTGAAATTCTGGAAAGTGAGGGTAACGGGAGACTACTGGATGTGGTGCTACTTTTCAATGATAATTTCAATGTATCATACATATGAAATAACTTTTAATTAATCAAAAATTAATAAGGAATGCTAGATTTGGAAAAAAAAAGTCTGGATCTCAAATTGGTTACATGTTCTCAGGAATAGCTTCTCAGATTACTACTTTTCTCATTAATAAAATTGGCATAATTCTATCACTGAAACCTACATTTAAAGATCAAGGAAGATCCTGGCTCTGAAAAGACTTTAAAAATTGTAAAATCAGCCAACCTAGATTACACAGCAAAACTGCCTCAAAAAAAAAAAAAAAAAAAAAAAAAAGAAAAACTGTGTAGACTATTTCATGTTTATTAAGTACATTATAGTTTACACAAACTATCTCTGATTCATTAACAAACACTTTAGTTCCTAATCATTTTGAATAAAAAGGTTTGTCGTTTTATCATTTGGGCGATTATTCTGAAAAACCACACTGTAGACAAGTATAAATTAGCAAACTATGTTTAGATCATTACTTGATGTATGGAAGAGCTACAGACAGAAGGGCAAATAAAGCATACAGCTATTCTCAAAAACTCCTCTGGTTTGATTTTGTAACTTGAACAACTACCTCTAAAATAACAATATATAATTTATCAACTGGTGATTTCTTACTGTTTTTTTTCTTTTTTGAAATTCTGTATTATTTCTACCCTTTTTTCTGTTTTGCATTCTCTAAAAAAAAAAAAATTCTGTATCCTGGCTTTTAGAGTAGTCACTCATCTGTATTCCGATGACAGAGTTAGGGAAAAGAAACATTTTATTTGTCACATTTATAAATTGGGAGATGTTAAATAAAAACCCAATTAAATTAAAACCAAACAAAAAATGAAAACTCTGGCACCATCTTGGCAACAACTGGCTGCAGCACTGATTCTCTGGGTTTTCACTCTGCCCAGTTCCCTGTTATTTGAAATGTTGGCCCTTTTACTGGCTCCTCTAGGCACTGAAATGCACATCCTTTTACATTGTAACATTTTCCAAAATTTCATAAATCAGAAAAATTACCATCCTGTCCATCTTTGAGCTCATGTTCCTCCACTTCATTTTCATCTGATCCATCTCCAAACTCCTTTTCATACCGTGCCTCCATCTCCTGGAGCTCTTTTTCCATATTGGCCATAGTCATCCAGCTCTGCTCTTTGTACTGTTCCGCCAGTCTAGACATAAAAGCACAGTCCAGCTATGCTGACAATTGTGTCTTTGCATGGTTTTCACTTCAGAAGCTATGCTTAAAATCCACCCCTTAAAGAGTGTGCAATGCTTACAAACCTAAAAACCTATGCTTAGTTAGAACAAAAGCAAAGCCACTAAAATTTGTCACCTGCTTAGTGTTAATTGCTCTTCTAGATGATATTCTAAAACATATTCTTGATAAATTTTTGAAAGTTTTGAGATGACTTTAATTCCTAAGTGTCATGTAATGTACCAACTTTCAAAAGATGGTAAGTAGAGTGAATAGAATTTTTAGTAGAGAAACCATATGTAAAAGAATGCTATACCTAGGCACAGTGGCATACATCTGCAAATTGGCTAACTTAAGAGGGTGAGACAAGATCACACGTTTAAGGCCAGGTTGGGCAATATAGAGATCCTGTCTCAAAATAAAATACAAAAGACTGGGAATGCAGCTCAATGGTAGAGCACTTACCTAGCATCTTCAAGGCCCTGACTTCAGTCTCCATGGTGCGGGGGCCCTATAATGATCTACACTTAATGCTTTTACAGTAACACTTAGTAACAAAACTTTAAGGGAATGAAAATGTACTTGGCATCCTTGAGTACCAGCAAAGAGGCAGTATTGCACAGTGGTTGAAAGCAAAGTTCTGGAGTAGAATTCTTGAGCCCAATTTCCCAGCTGAGTAACCGACTTAACTGTGTGACTCTGGGCCCATCTGTCTCATTTCCTCACAAGAATGAGGAAAACAAAAACCAGAAGTTACTCCACAAAACTGCTGTCAGGAAAACACTAGGAATCTTATACAAAGAGTAAGAACTCAATTAATATTGTTATAATTGAATTTTATAAGAATCCACAAATGACCTCAAATATAAAGGAGCTTTGAAAGAAAACATCCAAAGTAAAATAAAACTTTACATAGTAAGTGAAAAAACACAACCAAAAAACCACCTAATGCAAGGATTTAGAAAGGAAAAAAAAAAGAAATGAGGCTAAAATGACAAGTGAACTAGACATGAAAACCCTGATGGTACCCTTCTGACCCCCAATTACGCTGAGAAAAGGCGCGAGCACCCAGCACGCATCACATACTTGGCCTGCTTGAGCTTTTGCTGCCGCCTCATCTCCTCAGCCTTTCTGGCCTTCTCAGCATTCTGTTCCTCTACAAGCTTCCGATGAGCCTGCACTCTCTTATCTCTTTTACGAATAAAAGCTACCAGCTGACGCACAAGTTCATTTTTCTCTTTCCTGGCTCTGTCTCGAATTTTTTTGTTTTCTTTTTCCATGGCTCGTTTTTCCCAGCGATTGGAAGCTTGCCGTGTATCGTATTCTTCCTTCCAGGCGAAGTTCTTTTGAGTACAGAAACTCTGCCAATACGCATAGAAAGGATGGACTACCTAGTGACAAGGAAAACAGGTAAAATTCTATGTTTTTTAAATAAAGAATTTGTAGAAAGACATTAGTATTTATGTATTACTGATGCAAAACATCTTCTAGCAAAATGCCTGCCTGGCAAGTGCAAGGTTCTGAGTTCCATTTCCAGTACCAAAACATCTTCTAGTTTTCTTCTGTCATATATACAACATTAGTCCATTTACAGCTTTCCAGAATAAATCATTCCTCAAAAGATTTAATGAGAAACAGTCTTTCTGACCACAGAATCAGAACAGTCTTTATAAGCAGAAAAGGTAAATAAAGGAGGCACTAAGAGAGCTGCATGTTCCTTTAGGATAGAGAGGAGAAAAGGTTATAGGCTAGGACTAGTATGAATTTTTTAAAATAAGAAAATGGAAAAGACATAGTCATAAATGCTAGTCATAAGATGCAATACACTTTTCTTTTACCGTATCATAATCACTGTGGGAGTCTCCAAAAGTTGGAAAATCCTCAATATCGTCCTCTAGTGCAGATTCTAATTCTTCCTTTGCAATCATTTCAAAAACATTACGATACACCGTGTAAAAGCCCTAAAAAATAAGCAATACAAATTCTTAATGTTTGTAGTTTAATTGTAGAATAAGATTTTAAAATGTAAGATGCTCAACTTTAACAATGAAAAATTACAATAACTGGCTATGGTCACTACAAGTACATTTAGTTTCAAAAGGAAGATTTTAATGGGCCAATAGCTTATATATATTTATATCAGTTTTCAAAATGGACACTGCCTCATTTTACATTCTAGAATAATATTTTTAAATTTTCTTTTTATCTGAGACTTACCTGCTTGATTAAAAAAAAATTAAGGGTCAACTTATCTTACCTTTTCATCATCCCCATAACCAGAGTAACAGGTAACAGTGAAATAGTGAAGCAAATCTAAGCTGTCATCTTGATACTCTCCGTCAAGTCCTCCTTTTAGTAAGGCCTCTCTATGATTATCATACCTTTAGGGAAAAAAAGGCACCACTAATTAAGGCAAATAAATAAAAGTTCAAAGGGGCGTATTACTCTGAATCAGTCAAAATATTAGTGGATGTATAACTCCCTCATTCCATCCCAGATGAATCTAATCCACAACCAAACACTTTAAGGAAATATAAACATGAAAAAACTTAAGTCTTCATAGAACTACAGATTAAAACTATGATGGAACTTCTAATATGCTATATAATACTAGCCCATATAAACAGCATAATTTAAAAAGCCAAAGAATGTTCATGATTCTCCCAGAAAGGTAGCTGCATTTCCCCAAGAAAGAAAGATTATTAAACAAGACAGCAATGAAAATAATCTGGTCCACAGACTTTCTGTACATTTGTGACCTGGAAATTTATCAATATCCACCAGAACAAGGTTCTTATATGTATATAGATTTATACACCCACTTTACTCTTCATAATAACTCTGTAAAGGCAGTTATTATCCTACAGCAGGAAACAGAAGTTCAGCAATATTCAATGGTACACTTATTGTCGCAAATTAAAGTTCATGAGCAGCAAGTCCAGAATTCAAAACTAGGTCTCCTGTACTAGCAAGACCAGGCTTCTGGCCACAGCATGGTATTGCCTCCAAGTAACAGGAGAGTTTCCAGACAGAGTTTTAAATAAAAAGTAAAGAAATCCGTGGGAAAGAAAACAACTTACATCTAGAAAAGAAGCTAGACAAAAGGAACTCAGAAGTAAACCCTGTTTAAGAAAAAGTGTAAGAGAAAGACAAGCATTTGTAAGGTCAGATTTCTGAATTCCTTGAATAAAGTTTAGATTTCTGATTGTCACATAAAAATTTATTGTAAGAATTTTCTTGACAGCCTTTTGCTCTTAATAGGCAGTTGTTCAGTACAATTTTTAACACAGAGATGACTTGTATAGTATCTGCATTGCTCCTTGTAATAGCAGGCTCTTGTGTGATTATGATAAGAGTTTTAAAAAATATTCCTTTATAGCAAAAAATTAAGAAACTGAAAACTCGGGCCGGGGATTTAGCTCAGTGGTTTAAGTGCCTGCCTGGCAAGCGCGAGGTCATGAGTTCGATCTCCGGTACAAAAAAAAAAAAAAAAAAAAAAAGAAAGAAACTGAAAACTCAGAACTTCAAACATGGAAATTTTTGTTTGAAACTGAGATTAAATTATCAGATCATTTTTGGTAAAACTATGTATCACAGCTGGGGATATAGCTCAGTGGCACAAGTGCCTGCCTGGCAAGTACAAGGTCCCAAGTTCAATTTCCAGTACCAAAAAAAACTATTACAAATATAGAAGCCTAACAAAATTTCTTCACATAAATTAGTTCTCTGGAAAATATTCTTGTATTGAAACACTTTAAACATAAATCCTTAGACAATTTCTGACAATAACTTACTGTCTGACTTCATAAATCTGTCATATACCAAAGGGATACCATCTAGTGAGAAATCACTTGAAGTATCAAAATTAAAACTACATAATATCACGAAGTTTTCTGTTTCATTACCTATAAGGCCACATAGTTGGAATAATCATCTCTAAAGTTCTTACTCCAACATTTCATTTTATATGGTTAAGAGGAATGTACTGAAGTCATTTAATGTATCAAATGACAACAACAACCCCATGTAGACAATTCCCTCCAACAAAACAAACAAGAGTATGCAGAACAACAAAACACTCACCATGCTCTTTCCTGAGGGTCACTCAACACATCGTATGCTGCTTGGATTAATTTAAATTGTTCAGCTGCTTCTGCAGCATTATCCATATTTTTATCTATAAAAATAACGTCAGAAAAATTTAGTCACTAAAAAGGTAGAAAACACACTATAAATGAGATTTCTTCCACCATAAATGTCATAAAACAGATGAAGAGTATACAGAATAAAGAAAAATAACTAGGGAAACAGAGACCCCAGATTACAGCTAATAATCAGGAATACTAGCAATCTGTACGCTGTGCTATATCAGTGGACATTCAATCTGGAAATCCAAAAATGGAAAACCCTAAGTAGTACATAGTTCATTTTTAGAAAAAGTATAATAAACATTAGTTACAGAAAGACTGTTACTTAGTGCTAGATTATGTTTAGTGTTCACACTGTCTTTAAATTTTTCTTTCTTATCAATGTATATGTAAGACAGAGATGACTGACAGACTAACGGACAGACTGACCAACCTCAGGTTATGTACTTAATTCTTTCTGAATCAAATTTCTCCATAAGGTCAACAATAAACCTCAGCACTGAATCCGATTTACTTTGTAACCATTCAATGTGAAACCAGAATCGTGGAACAATGAAGTTTGTGAATTGAGGTAACCTTCTTTCCTTAATTGTGCTTCATTAACCATCAAATTCAGAAAGCATTTTTGTCTCAGCGTGGTAGCCAGCACCTAATGACCCCAGCCTCAGAGCATTCACAGCCTTGGGTAGTTTCCTCCCTCATCAGCAAGCTAGCCCATGTGACCAACAGCAGAGGCAGATGTAATGATGCTTCATCTCTGAGATGAAGTTATCAAAGACTTAACTTCTGAAGAAATGAAGAAACTTATAAAATTACAAAAGATGTTTCCATCTTGGGCTTTGGCCCTCTCATGCAGCACTGTGGGAATAGGCAGTTACCACAGCCTGAAGAGCTCAGCGGCCCAAGAAGAAACTCTGGGTAAAGAATGGAAGACCTTGGGGACACACAGTAGGGAACAAAGGGTTCCCAACAACCGTATGCATGAACCTGGAAGCAGTCTGCTTTCCCAGACAATGATGACACAACCTCATAGAATTCATACACTAAAACCATTCCCAGATTCTGAGCCTCGGAAACTATGGAAACCTACATACTGATCTTGTTTTAAATCCTAAGTCTTTGATAATTTGTTAGACGGTAATATACAACTAATACAATTAGAAAGTAAGCTATTTTGAAAACTATGGAGCATGCCAAAGTTCCGTAAGCTACACAACTCAATACCTTCTAACAGGCTAGACTAAGATATGATGACAGAAACCTATTCCCTAGACAGTGGTGTAGCTTTACCATCTGTTTAACTGGCTCTAGAGAGGTAACCTGCTATTTCTCAGGCCCCATCACACTGATCCCAAGTCCTACAGGTGTCCTTCCAACACAGAACTCTAACAAGTCTTTTCCCAGAGTGGCGATTTGCCATGGCTCTTTTTATTCAGATGCTTTAACAAGAAATGTTTTAGAATACATGAAGTAAAAATAATCACCACCCCTGTAGCCTCATTCTATGTGAGTGAATCTAACCCAGTTTCATAGTGCAGTCCAGTTGAAGACAGCCAAAACATCACCTCCTGGCACACCCTCTCTCTTCCTTGAGCACTCCTTTCTCAAGTCACCCAAATCCTCTACTTCTCATGTAGTCCAAGACAGAAACCAATAATCGAAAAGCCACCCCTTATTCCTAACACTACCATCTTAATCACCATAACGAGCTACGTTAGCTGATATGCAGCACCTGATTAAGTCATACTGAACTAATAGTTTACAAAGTTGCAACTACTGTTACTGATAAGCCAATTACTAACCATATACTTGCCTACCTGGCCATGCTCACTTCTTCCGCAAGCTTTCTTTCCCTCCCTCCACCTGTACTCCCACTTCAGGTATAACCTACACATCACTTCTTCAGGGACCCATTTCCTGGATGACTTACCCAATCTTCAACTCTCACCCAAATGTAGTCCAGGGTGAATATCTGGGATCACCTTATGTTTACCCTCATACAGCCCTTCTCTCACCAGCTGAAACTGCCTATCTCCCTACCCGTGTCTCCTGCAAGAAGACCTTTCCTGCCTCACTCACATGACAGGGAAATAGCTGTCAGGTGAATTATTGAAAGCCTACTTTCACAAAGTATGATCTCACTAGCCAGGCCTATTGATACTACTGGAGAATACTCTCGTTCCTCTATGAAAGAAACACAAGTACTTTCTTTCCTTTTTTTAATAATAGGGGAAAGTTTTCCTATATAAGGGATACATTATTTTTTGAAGCAAGGCTTAACCCCAGAAATACTAACCCAATGTTTCAAATATTTGTTGAGTGACAAATTAATGAGCCAGGAAAGCATTCTAAAAGCATGTCTCTCCTGAGAGAAGAAATACACAAGCATTGCATTTGCAACTGAAAGATATTTAGGATGCCATGAATTATAACATCCAGAAAAGATAAATGCATTCAGATCCCAACAGCTTTGGTTTCAAAGTCAGTATTTTAGTAACATTTGCGTGCTTCTTCCTTGTACTGATTCCCAATTACCCATTAAATGTGGTTAATTTCTTCTTTACACTAGCTCTCCACCTAGACCTCATGCCTGACCGTGGCCTTGAGCCTGGCGAGCGCCCTACGTATCCTCTCCCTGCTTGCCTCCGGCCCTCTTCCAGCCCTTAGCTGCTTTCATGGTACCTTCCCAAGACATCTTAATAAAACCAGCCAGAACGCTCCATTATTGGCAAAATAAATAAACCAAAGTTCTTAGTATAATAGTCAAACTATGATTCAAAAACATCCTCAAAATTACCTATGCTTTTGTTCAGAGAATGAATCCTTTGCCTCTTTCCCACCCAGAAGGTAAAGGACTCCCAACTTCTAACTCTCAACTCAATTTCTAATGGTAATTCCCTATTCCTATCACAATATACTGTATGATACACTAGTTTTATTAATTTTAGCTAGTTTCTGTTCAATTATAAGACATTTATATTGCATCTGCCTTATTTACATATATATACACATACATACGTGTTTAGTTCCTCTGCTGATAATTGTGTAACATGTCATTACCTCTATGTCTTTCTTATTCCATCAACTATAGACAACCCTTTTGACTTTGGGGCCCTACATTTCTGCTGATTCCCCAACCTGTTTTTCTGATTCTCCATAAAAACTCCCTTCAGTCAGAATGTCACCTTGTACATCTCTTGGGGACTGTTCACTTTTCCACATTCACATCCCACAGAATCCAGCCAAGCTCCATTGAGAAGCAGTCTCTCTGCCCCTCAGTGAGCAGGGATAATCTGCTCCCTGAATTTGAGGTGTGTACTAGTTATACTACTAATCCAACCCCTACTTATGTACGTTGTGCTACGCAGCCTGCACTTGTAGTTGACTCTTCGTATGTGTAAGGTATGGTTTCCCAGCCATATTTTGAGGTCTCTGTCTTAGCATTTCGGTATCTACACCTCACACAGCGTGTATTGGAGACTCTCTAACCATGTTTACTGATTAATTGCCAAGATGAAAGCCTCTTACTAGAAACACTCAAACAACAGATTCTACTACTGTCTCAGGTTCCCTGTCTGGAAGATCAGATTACTTCATAAAAGTCAGACGGGCATGGATTATACCAAATAAAACATCCAAAGGAAGCACACTTCAAAGGAAAACAGGCAAACTTCACCAGGGAAGACACCTAACTAGCAAGTGTGAAGAATCAGGTCCAAACTGGAGCGCGGAGCTTGCGTGACCAGTCTGTTAAAAGAAAAAACAGTACGCATCCTTATTTAAAACACACTTCCCTGGCTCCTGGTCTTAATTCAGCCAAAGAGGAGTTATAAACCAGGCGGAGTTCAGATCGCTGAGGAGCCGGTCCCCGCCCTCCGGGGCCGGCAGGTGGCCGTCCCGGTACCGGCGGACGCGCGGGGAGAGCCGGCGAGGGGAAGGGGCTGCCGGGGCTGCGCCCCCGAGGGTGGGCAGGGTCGGGAGGGGCCGCGCGGCGCCGGTCGCCTACCCGGGTGCCATTTCAGGGCCAGCTTCCGATAGGCCTTCTTGAGCTCCTCCTCGCTGGCGTCGCGCCGCACCCCCAGCGCCTCGTAGTGACACTTCATCGCCGGGCCGGACGCGGGGCTCCGGCCGGGGCCCGGGGCGGGGCAGGGGCCGAGACCCGGGCCCGGGCCCGGGCCGGGGCGGCGGCGGCGGCGCCGGCTATGCCCTCCTCCCGCGGGAGCCCGGCGCCCGCACGCGGACAGCCAGCGAGCGCGGCGGCGGCGGCGACGGCAGCGGCGCGGGGCGGCGGAGGCGCGCGGCGGCGGGAGGCGACGCGGGCTGCGGCACGCGGGCGCGCTGAGGGGGCGGCGCCGGCGGCCGCGGCTCCGCATGGGCGGGGCCGAGCTTCGCCCCGGAAGAGCCGCGCGGGAGGAGGCGGGGCCTCGGCCGGCAGAGAGCGGGACCTCGGCGGCGGCGGCGGCGGCAAGGGCGAGGCGAGCGGGAGGCCGGGGGCGGGGTGGGGGGACCGACGCACGTGTCATTGTGAGGTGCACAGTAGGCGGGCAGCAAACCTCGCACCTGAAGCGGGAGATTCCACTAGGAGGGCAAGGGTCCTGGAAAATATTGAAGTTCTGATTTCCAGCTGAGCCCCCCTTCTACAGATGAGGCAACTCAGGCTCCAGGTAGTCAAGTGACTGGTTCAGGCCTCCTCAACTAATAAAAGGCAGGATTCATTGAACAATAGGGTTTTGGCATCTTTCCCCAGCCACTTAAGAGTTCTGACACTGTTCCTCTTAACTAATACGTCGAATGACAATAAATGATTGTTAGATTCAGTTTATGGAACAATTTTAGTGAGAAGCATCAACATAAAAGTAACCCAAAAATTGTACTAACAATATGGGTGAAATTGTGCTAATCTATCCAACTATCGCTTTGGGGGGCAGGGTCTCACTATGTAGTTCAGGCTATGTTTGAACTGCGTAGGCCAGGCTGACCTTGAACTCGCAGCAGTCCTCTTGTCTCAGCCTCTTGAGGGCTGGGATTACAGGCATGTGCCACCACCTGGCTAGCCATCACTTTGTGATCTTAACTGTTTTATGTCTAATTTTAATCATCCTCGATTAGGTTCAGAAAACAGTTAAGGGGTTTTGTTGATCTAACAGCATTGCTGTGCATTTTCTGATGGAAGATCTGTAGCTGTTCCAAACATTTAACAAATGCCAAAATAGTATCCTAATTATTAAAATGTATTAATATACCAATACATTCACTGTAAGGTGGAATGTTTACAAGTGTGATTTAGGTTGTACTTGGCAACCATGTATGGTCAAAGACACTAGGGTTAGTTGTTTTGCTAAGATCTATTGTATAGGGTTGGGATATCCAAGCAGTTTGGGAAATTGTCCTTTTTCACTATCTTGCCCCCAGTATCAGACATAGTCTAAATCTCATCAATTGATAACACATACACTGCCCAACCAACTCAGCACTTTTCTTTTTCAGACAAACATCATTCTAAGCCAGTGGGTGAACTGGTAATAAGACACTGACAAGTTCTGAGTTAGGGGAAGAGGGCCAGGAACTTTTCCCATCCAGAGAACAAAATTGGGAGACAAAGTATTTTTCTTCCTGCAACTGCATCTGGTTTTCTTACTTTTGGAAGTTACTTGACTTTTTTTTTAAGAGGATTTTGTTTGCCTGTTAACACTGGGTAAGTTTTAAAGCACACAGCATATAAATTTCAGCCTAAAGGAACATCTGTAGGAACAAGTTGACTTCTAAATAGAGCATGGACTTCTCAGATAATCTAACCCAGAGGAATTCTCAAATAAGGAACAATATGACCATGAAAAAGTAATTTGCAACATAAAAATCTCTATATGGAAACTGGTAATTCGAAATTGTTAAACTGTAAAATCTACTAAATCTACATCTAAATCTACTAAATCTACTAAATCTAAATCTACTAAATTACTAAAACTACACAATGTATACAATCAGGAAGTTGTGTCTTCTCTCAAATTGGCCACCTTTTGATCCAGTTTATAACCGATAGTTTTTTCCTGAGATTGGGATGCTTAAAAGCATATCCTGAATAGACTGTTTTATTTCCAATTGCCTAATATTCTATTGCATAAATAAACCAAAGACATTATTTTAACTAGATCTGGCTTTGGTTAGCTATCCATATACAAGAATTTCAAGTGAACCACTGACATGAGTTACTTGTATAATTTAGATGCCTTCAAGATTTCGAGTAGTCCTATGTAGACTATTTCAGGATAAGTAGCCATAATTAAAACAAAATTCCTAAAAGTCTTTAACAGAAAACTAAGAGGCATAACGGAATATGGATAATTCCACTGACATAGATTTTAATAGCCATAAATTTTTTTTTTCTTGTTTTGGGTACCGGGGATAGAACTCACGACCTTGCGCTTGCAAAGCAGGCACTTACGCCCCTGAGCTAAATCCCCATCCCCAATAGCCATAAAATTAAACTGTAAACAAATCAGAAAAGATACATGAGATTACTATACAAGAGGTTTTAGAAATCAGTAAAAAAAAAAAAAAAATACAAACAAGACTAGTCCACTCACAGAAGAAAAAATAATTCCAAACTGTAGGAAAAAATACTCATTTCTAATTGACATCTCTGGCATGAGTAGAGTATAATGAAACAAATATGCTAACTTCTGGCAAGGTATAATTGTGTGCAGCAAGGAAAAAAAACCCTTGATAAGTAAAACTTTTATCCTGAGTTCCAATTCTAAGACACCACAGATTTATATAAAGAAATAGTTATGAATAAGTACTTATGCCAGCAATACAAACAAAACTGAAATATCCAACAAAGAATTTATATTGGTCAGATTATTCTGCTGCATTATAAAATGGAACACTGTGTAGTAGACACTGTACAGGAAGACATAGAAAAAACACAAGCCAAAAAAAGTAGACACATAACACTTGCATGACTCACATAAATGCATGAAATACCTATTTATACCTGCCCATTTCAGGAGTGACTGACTCTCTGGTCACTGGAGAAATATTTGTTCCCTCACTATCCTTCCCTAGTGTTCCTTTGTGTTTGAAATAAAGGAGTATTGGTGAGAAGTTCATATTTGGGTACCCTCAATTGTCTTTTTCCTGAGTTTTAATAACTTGTATGTTGCTTATAAATTCATAAATTTACAAAATGCTTTCCATAGTTGGTTCTCAAAAGGTGTAAGTTTTAATGTAACTCTTTTGAAGTAAGGAAAATGAAAGGTCAGGTTTTCCAAGCTTCATTAACTGATTCTGAGGGTCAAGCCTCAGTAACTTTTCTACCAGTCCAATCTGACCTTGTGATCTACAAACTGTTCTTGAAATGCCTAATCTCTTTATAACAGACCTAAAATAAATGTTTTAATTTCAGCTTGATAAACCAAAAATTCTTTTAATGTATTTTTGTTAGTATCTATTTTTATAGCATATTTGGCTTCGATGTGATATTTTTATAACTCTGAGCATACAGTACCCACCCCATTATCTTCCTTACACACCTCTTATTCCCATCCCCTTGTGTAACAAGTCTCCCCTCTACTTTGATGCCATCTTTTTTTTACATTCCCCATATTAGGCAAAATAAATGGTACTTGTGCGTGGCTTATTTCGCTTAGCATAATGGTCTCCAGTTCCATTCATTGTCCTGCAAATGACCTAATCCTCTTCTTATGTGCTGCATTTCCTTTATCTACTCTTCTGTGCTATATCTTGGTTACTTCAAAATGTGCCACAATAAAGATGAGTATGCATGTGTGCCTTTAGAATGTAGACTTTAATTCCTTATACCCAAAATTCTAAACAAGAAAGCAAGCCTAAATTAAGTGTGCTAAATTTTCAGTGACAATACATTTTTTAAAAAAGAAAAAAAATTTCAGTAACAGCAAACAGATTCTGAAAAGAAGTGCAAAATTAACTGATGAGTTCTGGTGATACAGTGCTTTATTTAAAAAAAGATTAATACCACTGATTCTAAGGTATTTTTTCTTTTAAATGGCACGCTAGTTAGACATAAGGCAGTCCATGATAATAGATGTATTTACACACTGAATAGGAAATAAATATACATTAATTAGAAAACAACTTAGTTATTCATTTATTCATTTTGCACTTCCACTGTTCACTTTCTGTTTCAATTTTCTTTGCCTTTTGTAAATCCTTTTTTTCCTTGCTTTCAAATCAACTTTTGGCTCTGGTTTTACCCACTGTATTTCTACTGGCTTTTCCTCAGCTGGTATAACAAAAACATCTTCAGTAGGATCATGTGGAAGAACAGTCTTTGGCTCTTTCTTTCTCAGCTTCTGCACCTCTTTCACTTGCTGCTTCTCTTTGTATTTTGCAGCTGTGATGGACCTTATGATCCTCCGATGCTGAAAAAACAAAGATCAGATGCTTGGATTGAACACTTTATTTAAGGCAAAAACATTCACTTTTGAACTCTATGTCCCGCCATCCTGTGTTAAAAAGCAAGGCAGTGATTTGTGGTTTGTATGTAGCAAAAACCAATTAAGTTTCACATGTGATGGGACAGTAATTACAAAATTATTCTAGTCCAAGAGTTCCATTACCTCAAAAAACATTAAACAACAGAAAGAGCTTACCATATTAGGTGACTGATAGTGAGGATTTTCATATAAAGTTGGTCCTCCAAAACTTCCCTGAAAAATCTTTATGAGATTTAAGACAAAACGAGGTCCTATTTCTACAAGTTGAGCATCTTCATCTATGATCTTTAATAAAAAAAAAAAAATTATTTTGGTTTCTATATATTATTTCTAACAGGTAAAACTAGTTATAGCTTCATATAAATGTGCTAAAAGAACTGATAATCAAATTAAGGCAGACAAACTTAGCACATGGCAAATTAACAATATTTTCTGAAACTTATTGTTACAGAATTGTCATGAAAAAAATGTTTTTCCAGTTCTTTTAAACTGAGTAATTTAAATTTGATTGACATCCTGCTTCTCATAAATACTATTTGTTAGTTCAGGTATGTCTGCCTTCAAAGAAACACAGAAGCCTGGCACGGTGGCAAACGCTTATAATCTCACCACTGAAAGGGTGTGGCAGCAGTCTTCAAGCCCAGCCTAGCTAGTGGAGAGACTCAGTCATTATTTCAGAAAAAAAGTAAACAAAGAGGGCTTAGGGAAGTAAGTGCTCATTGTAGAAACCCTGGGTTTAAGCCCCAGTATGGGGAAAAGGTGGGGAGGTGGACATATTTAACTCTTATTTCAAAGCACACACTATAAAACAGGCAGATAGGAGCCCAGTTCATGTCATGTCTAAATTTGCTCCTGCTGTTCTTTCCCATTTCTCCATGTTTCTGCAAACTTATCTTGGCAAATTCCTGCTGTACAATTTCTAGAATCATCTCCTCTGAATGAGCCATACAATTCACCTAATAGTCTCTCTCAAAGTCTCAACCTACAACCCCTCAACAACCCCTCCTCAACCCTAGCACATTCTAACCCTTCCTTGAAAAACACATTTTACTGTAAACTTGGCTTAAATTTGGAATGCAATTACTCTATACTTCAGATTGCTTTTTTTTTTTTTTGAAAATGAAACATTCAGTTGTTAGGAAGTTTATATGCTATCCACTGACAGTTGCAAAGTAGTAGCGAATATTTAAGGAATGAAATAGTAGATGATTATTTGCAGCAAATCTCTGGAAGAAAAGAGAAGCTATTTTACATAAATGACTTTTTATTTAAAAGTATAATTAAAATTTAAAGAAAAAGCTAACCTGGAAGTTCCGAAACCATATCCTATTATCCAAAATGGTAAAAGTAAATACATGGTCCACAAATGGCTGGCTTTTGGGATGATACCGTGGTGTACTAAAAATCTTAAAAAAAAAAAAAAAAAAGAAGTGATATTACTCCCTTATTCCAAGATCTATCGTTTGTGTTTCTCACAGCTAAGTTAACAAAGTCCAAAGGAAGATACTCGTTTTTATTACTAAACGTATTTTCTATAAAAGACATTTACCTGAATTAAGAGTTCTTTTAACAAAGCGTAATGTGACAATTCATCAAAAGCCTATAAAAAGAAAATAAAAATATCATTCAACAATAGTGACTTATTCAAAATTGGTTTTAGACTGTCTTGAATTACATATAAAACTATATCCAGTAAAAAAAAAAAATCATGCAGACTAAGAAACGCAGAAATCACACATGGAATAAGAAACTTACAGGGTCAAAAGACAAAAGCGGCCGAGAACCTTTCAAACAGTTTCCAGTCATCTTTAATTCAGCTAGGGTATGAACTAGAAAAATTGTAACAACAAAAAAATAGTTGTAACTTTGGCACAATTATTCTAAAAGATTAAAATATTTCCATTAGAAAAATTTTAAATTGAGTCAACTTACTATTTTGAACAAGGAATTTGGCAGAAGGCCCATGAGGGGAATTTGAAACCCTGAAATGTATGAAGGAAGCTTGGTCATTAAGAATCTAGGTCTTACTAGTCTTTCAGCTTATTATTACTATTATTTATTTTTACACTAAGGAGACAATACAATGATAACTATACTACTAATCTGTTAGTTCGTTAAAAACAGCAGTTTGTGCTATCATTGTTTAATCATCTTTTATGCCTAGATCTTGTAACCTGAACAACCACTTCTTAGGTAACAATATGCAATATATTAACTAGTAAGAATCTAGAATCTAGAATACATTAAATGCTTACCTTCTCTCTACCTTAAGACACACTAAATATGCTTAAAATACCCATATATTTAATTTTTAAAGGCTTCGTATCTGTGAAATCAAATGAATTTGCTTCATTTTCCCTCCTTTTATAATTCTTTTTCTTACCACATATAAAGATCTTGTTTTTTCTTAGCTTCAAAATAGATGCATTTATTGCAGTTTTTCATTTCACAGACCTAAGTGAAGCAAAGTATAGAAAAAAGTAGATAACACAAACAAAACTAAAGTAGTTCAACTAATAACCAGCTTTCTCTAAAAGTAATTAAGCAGGTTAATAAGCCACAAAATTCTACACCCAGATAAATTTATTTATTCACACACACACACACACACACACACACCCCCACTGAAAATGATTCTCACGTATTCTACCCAAGGTAAACAGGATGCTCTACACACCTCTTTGGTGGAAGTACCTATCCTACTGTTTTGGCCTAGCATTTTAAAGTAACTGATCTTCTGATTAAGAGGAATTTCTTGTGATCTTAGCCCCATGTACAAACACAAAGACTGAAAATGCTCTAGGGATGAGAGATATCACAGTTAAATTTACCAATCTTGGGAAAACAGTCCTTATAAATCAAAGACATTCTTTTTGGTACCGGAGATCAAACTCACAACCTCGCACTTGCTAGGCAGGCGCTTATACCGCTGAGCTAAGTCCCCAGCCCTTTTTTAGGTACTGAATTTTATAACTTTCTAAAATTTCATATCACAAAATTTAAATTTTTCTCCCTCATTTATACTATTATTTCTGGTGATCTGACTTCATAAAATTACTAAGGGATTGATGAAAGGCAAAAGTTCACAAAGCTACTTGAAGCTGCATTAAACTTCAACATCTTGAACATAAAAAACACAATATTAACTCTTATATCAATATTCATAAATTATCTAATACAATATTCATAAACTCTAAACAACTTGAGACTTTAAGTCTAACAACCTAAAAAAGCCATAGGTCAACATTTTTGTTTCTTTTTTGTCTCAGAATAAATAACAATGCAAAGTCCATGCTACTTCTGGGCCTTGGTACTTGCCATTTTCTCCTCGTACTTCTCGAACACTTTCCCATCATACTTCTCTAATATGCTAAACAGCGCCCCTTCAAAAAAGCCTTTGCAGACCAGCTCAGCTGCTGAAAACCCATTCATCACTTCTTTTCTCCTATATTTGACTCAAATTCTCCGTGTCATCTATGCTCATCTCTCTCATCAGCGTGCAAACTCTACCACAGCATGCTCTTTCCACAGTACACAGAACAATGCCATGTTACAACAGATGTTCAATCACATGAAAGAAGCCTTTCATAGCAAGAGAATTATCTTAAAACAACTGTGTCGAAAATATACTTTAAAATGTTTGGTCTCTTCAACAATACTCCGAAAATTTAACCTTATAGTACTAGTTTGTAATCCCTTAAAAGCAAATTTTACACATACGTACTCTTACATATGTATATACTGTCTACTGAGTGTATGTATTTATTTGTGGTACTGGGATTGAACCCAGGGTCTTCATGCTGGGCAACATCCCCAGTCTTACTAAGTTGTCCAGCTTGGCCTCAAACTTGTAATCCTCCTGCCTCAGCCTCCCAGAAATGCTAGGATTGGCAAAATGGTTTTAATGTGTTTTCTGTAACTTTTTATAAAAAATTCTAGTTGGGCTTTGTGGCACACACTTGTAATCCCAGCACTTGGTAGTCTGAGGCAGGGAGATTGCATGAGTTCAAGGCCAGCCTAGACTACACAGTAAGTTCAAGACCAGTGTGAACCACATAGTGAGATCTTTTCTCAAAAAATAAAACAACTTCATTTTACCTGAGTTAATCAATTTTTTGAGCATCTACTAAGAACTTTGCACAATACTAGATATTACGGAAGGGAGAAAAGGTATCTTTGTCCTTAGAAAATTTCAACATGGTTGAGAAACAGACACATAGAAATGATTTAAAAATTATATACTGTATACTAAAGCACTAAATTGTGAGACACTGATAGTAAGTACTATAAAACTTTTTCAAAAAGTAAGTACTATGAACTTTTTCAAAAAGTTCAAAGCTAGGCATGGTGGTGCATACTTGGAATCCCAGCATCCAGGAGGCTGAGGCAGGAGGATCACTGCAAGTTTGAGAACAGCCTGGGCTACAACGTGAGCTCAAGGCCAGCCTGAACTACATAGTGAGACCCAGTCTCAAAGACAACAAAACAAAACAAAACAAAACAAAACAAAACAAAACATAAAATTTGAGTATCTTTCAAAAAACAATTTTAAAGTTGCCAAAGAGCCTATTTTTTAATGAACCATCATTCGTATTCCTAAAATATTTTCTTGTGGTTAGTTTTTCAAATTACCTCGTTAATTACAAATAATTTATCTTTACGATCCATTTTAGTATCTAAAAAAGAAGAGAAAACAAGTTAGCAAAGTATTTTAAAGCTGCTTTAATCAAGTCATATATGCTATTAGAAAATAATTTTGTATTTTTAGGTTACTCAATTTAAAGGAGATTTTAATCAAAGTGATTAGACCTGAAAACATAACCTCTAGATTCTTTTTAAATGTAAAAAACATAAGTAAAAGTCCTCAAGAACTACAAATTATTTTAAGCAGTATTTCTTAATACTTAAGGTAGTCATCTCTCAGAACCTGAGAATGGGTACAGGAACCCCTACAGATAGCAAAATCTTTACATGTTAAAGTCTCTTATGTAAAATACTATAGTACTTGGATATAATCTATCTACATTCACATGCATACTTTAAATTATCTCTACATATCTTACCTATAATACTTTATCTAATGCAAGTGCATTGTAAGTAGCTGCTACACTGTATTCTTAGGGAGAATAATGACAAAAGTTTGTATATATACAGTACAGTACACTTTTTTTCTGAATATTCAATTTGCAGTTGGTTGAATCTGCAGAAGCAGAACCCATGATATATGTGTTCTATGAACCCATGTGGTCTATGAATTTGTTTTCAAAAATAAGAAAATTCTCATAAACTGAAGAGTATTTTCAATAAGCCCAGTTTAAGAAAACAAAAATCCACTTAAACCACAATCTTAACCAACGAAAACATCTTTTAATTTTGAATCATAGTTGTCAAAAAACCTTATTTTAAACATTGGTTTTAGATTATCATAGAAAATACATGAATTCAATTTTTTCTCACTAGTTTTAGATCTAAAAACATTACAACAGACTCTAGTTTGAAGTACTGGTATAAAGCAGCAAGCTACTACAAAGAATTAACCAAATGCATCTCCCAGCCCAGGCACAAAATAGCCACAAGATGGCACTGCAATGGGTCAAAGTTAAGACCTAAAGACACCCCATTGCTAACAATAATAACATGGCATTCAGAAATAAGCTAAGGTTCTCCAAGTCCTATCCCATACCCATTAATATTTAATAAAGGTGCTTAAAAAGCTTGAAAAGGTATACATGGCAGTCCTGAATCACTCAGAAGAATAAATCATTTCACTCAACTCATGACTCTAAAGGCATTAAAATGAAGCCATTAAATGTTTCAATAATATAAAGATATCTGTTTTAAAATGCAAAAAAAAAGTCTAATGAGTTTTGTAAAGAATTTCTTACAAAATGTTAATTTAAAAATTGTGGGCAAAGACTACACATTTAGAGAAAATACATAAATAGACAAGTTTATAAATAGAATTTTTTCAAGTATATGTTATAAATGTACCTGCTTTAGAATGAGGCATCAAGGTTCTCAAATCCTGCATTAAATGTCTTGTTCTGAAATTTATTCCTCTGGAAGAAAAGATGAGAATCCGTTCCTTATTTTTCCATTTGCCCTAGAGAAAAAATAAAACATTAGAAGATTTTTAAATCTCATATTGAACATGTCTTTTTTTTTTTTTTTTTTTTTTAAAGACAGTTTATAAAGCTTTCCAGAATCAGGCACAGTCAGCCATGGCTAGAGTCATAACTACTGAGGAGGCTGAAGCCAAGTGGATCACTTGAGGCCAGCAGTTCAAACAATCTGGGCAGCATACTGAGATGCAAAACAACAGCTACTACTACAAAAATAAAATCTCCAGGATAGCAAATTACAATCTTGGTCCTTTTAATTTAACTTCTTACTAACATTCATTAACTACATCTGCCTTCCAGAAATGTCCTCCTTGGTTTCTTTCCTTTTCTGCTTTTCATCTTCAATCTTCCCAATTTCTCCTCATGCTAAGATTCTTTCCTGACCTTTTTTTAAAAAAACGTTTTTTAAATTCTGTGTTCACTCCATTACTGAGCTCTCATACTAATTCCTATGGCTTCAATGTCAACTATACAGAATGATAAACTCTAGTACTAATAATCTAAGTATCTGGCTAAAGTTTCAAATTCTGACACTAAACATTATCCTATACCAGTGGTGGCAAACCTATACCACGCATGCGGGAGCAAGCTGCTTGTTATTACTGAAAGCTTTGACAGGTTTGCTACCACTGTAATCTGGTAAATTTCCTTGCCATTTGCTTATGCTGTCACCACCATTTCAATTTTCCACACTGTGAACAGTCCATTTGCCCTTATTTTTTTAATATCATAAACGCTATGCTGTCAATTTCTCTTTGCAACAATTCTTTCTTATTCCCACTATTCTCACTTTGATGCTTATAACCTCATATCAACAGCAAATCTTCTAAACCACTCACTAGCTTTCCCAGACATGAGCTCCTCCAATAGATTATATAGCCAACTAGCACCAGTTTTTATTGGTTTTTTCTTTGTTTTTTTAACAAGCATTATATTGACCACAAGCTTAGCTTGCAAGGTTTTCAAAAGAAAGCTTAATATGACATAGCTGTAACACTGGATTTTAAAATACATTTTCACTTTTTACATCACTGATGCCTAATATTAACCCTACTCTGAAACCAATCCAGCTCTGGTTTTTTAGATTTTCAGCATTTCTTCACTGTAACAGTTTTGATCAGTTAGTTCTTCTTTCTCTTGGATTACTTTCTCTTTTTTTGAGACAAGGTCTAGACATATAGTTCAGGCCGGCCTTGAACTCAGCAGTCCTCCTGTCTCAGCCTTTGAGTTCTAGGAATAGAGGCATGCACCACCACACCTGGTCCTTCCCTATTATTTTAAACATCAAAATTCTATCCTTAAAATCCAATTCAAAGGCTGAATCCCTTGGCTTTATTCCTAGGACAAAAGTTCTATTTCTTGAATTGTATAGAAAGTATCACAGTGTGATTTTGATTATAGCTGCCATTCTACTTCTTTCCACTCCTACTGCATACCTCTGACTGAATCCAGTGCCTCTGCACCAAACTAGATTCCTCAGTCTTTTTTTGACAGGCTTTTGCTAACTTGTCCTTTCTGGCCCTCCTTGGCCTCCCAGAGTGCTGGGATTACAAGAGTACAGCACCACGATGACTTTTTTTTTTTTTTTAAATAGGGAAGAGCAGACTTTTCCTGTTCCTTAAAGAATGTAGGCATTGACACATGAAAATCTAGCATAAGTCCAGCTTTTCACAAAATATATTTTCATCCCTCAATTTGCAGAAGACCAAAAGGCTAAGGATATCACTGTTAATAGCAGGGCCACAACTTATATTCATCATTCAACTCTGAATCACTCTTTGTTCAGAGTTATCACTCTACCCAGGGTTATTAATATCTGTTCAGGGCTGGAGTATTATGTTAAGAAGGGGGGGTCACAGAAATTAATAAATCAAAGGCAATCCTTGTCTCCAGTTTTCACCTTAAGAAGCTCTCACTTGCGCCTGACAGTTAAGCTCAACGAGAACCTGTATTCACTATTTAAATAAAATTTATCAATTTCAAGAAATTTTAGTTTTCTCCTAAACTCCCAACGTTTCTGAAAAAGCAATCACATTCTAGCTATCTTTGCCGTAAGGCCAGTCTACCTTGTTACAAGGCACATTAGAAGACTGTTGAACACTGACAAAATCACCTTACCTGTACAGTTTTCATTACACACTGAGTTACAGATCTGATCAACTAAATTAGGCTCACGATCCAAAAGACAGCAACTCTTTAAAGGCCTGTGCAACAGGATTAATGTACGGCGGGATATGGGATTCTTCGACACTGGAGGGCACAACCAACAGACAACAGTCTGAGGAAAAGCATTTTCCGGGGGGGGGGGCCCGAGTAAGCGAAAGAACACTACAGAGGCCGAAGCTTGCCAGAAGACCCCTCCCAGTACAGGGTAAGGGTCTACGCCACCGCCCGCGAGAAGGCGGCCACGTGCGCCAGGGTTAGACGTAAACACTGTGTCCAGCCCAGGCAAAAGGACTGCTGACCGCGCTCTGGTAACACTCCGGGGATTGGAAATTAGCGGAACACTAGTTAAACAGGCATCCCAAGAAAGGCACAGGGAATCGCCGCCGCAAGCATAACCCTTTCTACCTTGGAAACGGGGCCTGGAATACGGTCTCTCTCTGCTTCCTCCATCTCTTCTGCCACAGCCGACGATTTAGCCGGAGGCCCGGCATCTTTTTTGTTTCTTTTTGCCTTCTTCGCCTGAACCGGCACGTCCCCACGCCGTTTCCTCTTGGCTGCAGCCATCTTGCCTCACCACATTTACTCTTGACAGTACTTCCGGTTCTGTCACTCCCTAATCCCCCGGTTCTCTATGGTATCTTCGCTTGGCTCCGCTCTCCCGCTCTATCTCTATGGTGCCTTTTTCCGGTTTCGGAGTACTGCACACTGGACTATCTAGGCGTCCTTCAACTCTATGGGTGCCGGTGGCTGAGGTGGCGGGAGCATCCGAAAAGAGTGGTGGGAGTTTTCAGTGCTGACCCTGTAGTTTTCCGGGCGCTGCAGGTCATTTGTCCAGGGACCTGGGAAGGGCTCCCTGGCATCCACACCCCACCACAGAAGTAGAGTTTCCGTCCCCAGGACTTCCTTGAGTAAGCTGGGCCTGCCTGGTGGACGGGCTGGTTAATGGGGTGCCTGGGACTCGCGACGTCTTCCGTGGACACAGGCCCGCGCCCCAGCCTGTTATGTTGGTTCGCAAGGCGAGGATAATAACCTGGCCGGGGTGCAGAGAGACGCTGGGCGAAGGTAGTCCTTTTGGCATATGGGGCATTACTTCTGCCCGAAGTAAAACCTACAGTCTACAGTATTTTCATGGTTTGCAACTTTTCATGTATCACTGTCTGCATACCGACAGAGAGGAAACGTATGCTGAGGTGACTAACCCCAAAAGCAGAGACTCAGCTGGATCTGGTCAGCCGAATTAAACTTCCAGGCCCCTTCCACTTTATGTCGCGCAGGTTAAGATCTCCGGCCTCGCCAGCACTGACTGGTTTATTGTCAAATCTCTCAAGTGTTGAGTGATCTGCGGGAGCAGCTCCAAGGAACGAATGTGCGGTAGACCATGCCCCTCCTGACCCAACACATCCCAGATGAGAACCGTCAGTACTGCTTAGTGGCTAGCCTTGACAACGTTAGGAATTTCTCCACTGTATTGAAAGCTATTCATTTCCAAGAACATGCCACATGTTTCGCTACTAAAAATGGAATCAAGGTTACTGTGGAAAATGCAAAATGTGTGCAAGCCAATGCTTTTATTCAGGTATGCAAAAAAGGTACCTTTTAGCCTGTGGCACGATATATACAGTTTCGTGAATTCTGGGGAGGCCTTATTAAATTGTTGAGTAGAATTGTTCTAATGAGTAGTAGTTGAAAAAAAACTAACATGTTTTCCTTGGTAAGGAGAAACTTTTCGCAAGGAATTAGCTCATTATTTTTAAAACAAAGTAAAATTTACACACTTAAATGTTTTCCTTTAATATAGTAACGCCGTTTTCATTTTTTTCCCATAGGCTGAAGTATTTCAAGAGTTTCGGGTTGAGGAAGAGTCTGTTATATTTCGAATTAACTTAACTGTCCTTTTAGACTGTTTATCTATTTTTGGATCAAATCCTATACCAGGTGAACCATTTTATTATTAAAGACCTCACAAGGGGAGAGAGTACAAGGGAGAGTGGACATGATCAAAGCAAGATATATGCATGAATGGAAATGCCACAGTGAGGCCTCTTAATAATTACATGTTGATAATTATAACATAAAAGCATACAGAATAGTCAAGAGAACACAGGAAGGTAATTTTGAATATAAATACATGAAGGTGTTTAGAATATAAACATTCTTTGGAAAATACTCATTTTTCAGTGGTCACAATCATGGATTATAATTGCAATATCGAAGATTTAGTAGTTTTTTTTTCCTGGACTTTTTGAGACAGGGTTTCACTATGCAGTTTAGGCTGACCTTGAACTCACTTTGTAGGCCAGGCTGTTCTTGAACTCAGTGATCCTCCTGCCTCAGCCTCCAGAGTGCTGTGAGGTGTGTACCACCATGCCCAGCATAGAAGATTTTAAATTTGAACTAAAAAAAGAAAAAGACTTTGAACATGTCATAAATATTTTCAATTTCATCTTTTCCCTCTTACTAAGAATTAGCCAGCTACTTAGTGGCAGAAAAAAGTAGAAATGAATTCTTTTGACTCCTGGTTTACTGTGTTCCAAAATTTTTAAGCCTATTTATTATGTCTGGTTCCTCAAATATTTCCCATATGTATATATTTTTTTAAATTGTGAATTATTTTTAGGAATGATGAAATTCTGCTGATATGGGTAGAGAACTACAAGAAATCGCCAGAAAAATGATTGTTATTTCATAGGAAATCAACTTGATATTAGCTGAGAAAATTCAGTTCTGGTTCTCTAGAAAATATATTTTCATTTTGCATTGACAGCTCTACTATTAAACATTTTCTAATGCAGCACTTCCCAAATGTTTTTTTTCTTAAAAGCTTCTGCCTTCCATCGTTCCTCACTATAGCTCTATCCAGTAAGTAGGAAGAGCTGCGTTGTTTTGTTATGTTCTTTCTTGCCATTTGTGGTTTGAAGTGTTAAAATTCACACTGCCATTATATTTCTTCTCTTATGTTCCCAATATAATCTTAAAATCTGAGGAAATGTAAAGACTGTCTGCCAATAGGAGAGGTTGGAAGGATCCTTATCATAGTGAATACATTGAAAATATAGTACAGCAATATGAAACAATTCACTTCTCGCACAAATTGAGCATTCAAGAAACAGCACCACTAGTTGACAACTATTCTGTTAGTGGCTATTTTTACTCTTATGGAGACTTTCCATCATGAAATTTTATATAGGCTGACAGAGAAAGAGAGAGAGACTGCCAAAAAAATATGCATACACACATCAACAGTTTGCCTTGCTAATAAATATCTGGAAGCTAATGGCTGCCATTTTGAGCTTATAGTTGTAGTGGCCACTTATAATTGCAGAGGCCAAATTCAACATATTAATCTCATGATGTCTCAATAAATGTAGTATTAAAATATTTATGCAAGTTTTCCTGATATATATGTATATATATGTGTGTATATGTGTATATATGTATGTATATATATATATATGTATATATATATATGTATATATATATGTATATATATGTATATATATATATGTATATATATATGTATATATATATATGTATATATATATATATATATGGGGGGTGGGCTCTGTATATAAAATGAGATCAGTAAGCAATTGCTTAGACATTTTTGGTAAGCTGAAAATTATTAGTTAAATTTTGTTCTGATTCCCAATTTTCCTGCAGTTATTATAAGGACTGTAATTGTTATAAGAAATTTGGCAGAATGAATTATTTTTTATTGCTTTTATGTGTTATTTGGAGGAGAAGCTAAACCAAGAGGCTTAAAGCTGAGCCCAGTGTGATTTCTTTCCATTGCAGGGACTTTCACTGCACTTCGGATGTGTTACCAGGGATATGGTCAGCCTTTGATGCTATTTCTAGAAGAAGGAGGAGTGGTGACAGTCTGCAAAATCAATACTCAGGAGCCTGTAGAAACTTTGGACTTTGATTTCTGCAGCACCAATGTTATCAGTAAAATTATTCTGCAGTCAGAGGGGCTCCGTGAAGCATTTTCCGAATTGGATATGACGAGTGAGATCCTACAGATCACCATATCTCCTGACAAGCCGTATTTCAGGTAATGGAAGGCAGTGCAGTTACAGTTCATGAGCCTGTACTCAGTCTCCATTTACACATTTGTTTAGTTTGTACAATTCTTATCTAAGTTCCTAGAAGTTTTCAAAAATTCGTTTTTATTCTTAATTCATAATTTTTTACAAATCAAGAGACTTAAAACCTAGAAGAGTAACTCACCAGTTAGGATTTTGTGGTTAGGTAATGTTGGCTTATAGTTGAGAAACCTGGTTTTCTAATCCATAAACTGGTAGTCTTTTCATTGCTGTACTACTTACTGTTTTAGGTCAGGTTATACCATAAGAAAAATTGGGCTTAAATGTTTGAAAAGGGTGTTTGTATTATATGGTATGTTCAGGATACTAAAAGATGTAGTATGGTATGTTCAGGATACTAAAAGATATAGACACTTCTTGATACAAAATTATGGTTTATTTGCTTAGTATCTATTGGTTACTACCGTGTGCATATCCCTTTTAAGACTTGCAGGAATAGCTTAAAATTAAGGTATGCGAGAATATGTGAAACAGCAGAGAAGCAACAAAATTACAGACTGCTAAGTACTAAAATAATATTCATAGATACTTATAGGTACAGAACTTGAATATTCAGGGAGTAATGGTCAGGAAAGCTTCCTAGGGCAAGGCAATTTTCACCAAGAATACAATGTCAAAACTATCAAGTTAACTAGGTGGCAACAAACAGTTGAAATCTCAGCCACATGGGAGCCTGAGGCAGGAAGATCACAAGTTGAAGGGCCAGCCTGAGGAACTAAGAAAGACCGCGTCTCAAAAGGAAAATTTAAAAAGGGTTAAGGATATAGTTCAGTGGTAGACTGCACGATATGGCCCTGTGTGCAATCCCAGTGCTCACCTCATCCCCAGTACCCCCCCAAAATTATCAACTATTAGTGATATTTTGTCCCAACAAATTACAAAATGGAAAGTCTTCTTCTCAGGATTAGAATCAATTTAGAGAATCTTAAAAATTTAGAGAAAGGATCTAAACATTTTTTTTCTCTTTTGAAATATTTCAGAATATTAAAACATAAAGAAGATAAATACAGAACAAGAAGTATAGGTTGTTCCTTTTGTATTCCACTTGAGATGAACTGCAGGCCTGTCTTATGGCATTAGGCAAATAAAAATTTGGTTTGAGGTGTTTTAAACTATTAATCAACATAGAAATCAATTCAGAGGTTTCCCTTTTTAATGAACTCTTTACATAGATGACTAGGTACATCACAGTATCTTTCATCTCTAACATTGCAAACAGTTTTGTGGAAGGGAAGTGGGAGGTCAGACTTCTTTTTGGATGTGTTAAGTTCAAGATCCGTGTGACAATAGGGAGTAGATGAATGTCAGGGTGTAACACTCAGGAGGTCAGTGTAGACTAGAAATTTAGATTTGAGAGCTGTCCTCATGGCTGGGCATGATGCCTAGCAGAAGATACGCAGAAAGAGGTTATGTTGGAAGGAGCGAGAAAAGGTAGACTCTAGGAACAGTCACACCTGGGAGATGGCACTGGGGGCCAAGCAACACTAAGGTCTGATCCCTGTGCTCATATTGCACTTACTAGCATGCAGACCCCATGGTAAATCTTAATAAGTTCTTGCAGATTAACAACAAAGAAACATTTAAAAGTGTCTCTACACAGTTGATATTGCTAAGTGAGGAAGGCCCTAAAAGTGCTCCAGAGCAGTATAAGGTACAGAAAAGCCATTAAGTGCTTAGTATGAACAATAAGGGTTAGGTACAGGATCCAAGTAAGCTCAGTCTTCCTTCATGCCTCAATTCTTAGTTACATATTTCTAAACTTGAGGACATGGGAAAATCATTATCAATAAATGTAGACTGATGAGACTAATTTTCTTCAAATCTGTTTCTAATTTGCTAGCTGCCCTGTACTTCCACAGAATCCTACAGGAATCTTTAGTATGGTGTTTGTGAAAGTAATTGTAAATTTGGGGGGGTTGTTTTCTGAGATAGGATCTTGCTATATAGTTCAAGATGCCTTAAAGTCTGTGTAACCCAGGGTGCCCTCAAATTTGCAGTGATCCTCCTGCTTCATCCTTCCAAGGACTGGGATTTACAGGTGTGCGCTACTATGCTCGCCTCAACATTTGTTTTATATTCCTCTTTGACCCACTGGCTTAAGCTCCTGAAGGAAATTATTTATTTATTTAGATCCTAATGTTTATTGTTGGCCCAGTGAACAAATGAGTTGCTTATTTTCTACTACAGGTTATCTACTTTTGGAAATGCAGGAAGCTCCCACCTTGACTATCCCAAAGATTGTGATTTGATGGAATCATTTCAGTGTAATCAGACCCAGGTCAACAGGTTGGTTCTTAATATAGAAATTGCCATTGGTGGTGACAGTAAGGTTAAATATCAAGTTTTAATCAGTTAATAAAAATGCATAACATTTTTAAAAATGAGTGATAAGATGCTTGATTTACTTGGAGATTTGGGATTGTAGTAGTAGATGAATAAAACCAGGAGAACAGATTAACAAATAGGATAAGTGTTTGATTTTACTCTTATGTTTGCTGTTTAGTAGTTCTTGGCTAATTTTCATTCTTTACTTGGAGTTATAAGCACTGTGTTGTGTATCCAAATAACTAATAGGTTTTTATTTGCTCTTATACAGGTATAAGCTTTCCTTACTGAAACCCTCTACAAAGGCATTGGTTTTATCGTGTAAAGTATCGATCAGGACAGATAACCGAGGATTCCTCTCATTACAGTACATGATTAAAAATGAAGATGGAAAAACATGTTTTGTGGACTATTACTGCTCCCCAGATGAAGACCTTCCTGAATGAGTCCTGAGTATGAGAACTTGCAGTGATATTTATGCATGTTGATAATAGGCTGTGTTCTCTTTCCGAGAACAGAACTCATGTTCATGATTTCCTGCAGTATTTTCTATAGGGAAGAAGGATGGAGAAGATAGAAGCAAAGTCTCCATAGTCTTAACAGTTGCTGTATGTTTTATAAGTAAATGTTTCATGTAGTCATAGATTACCCAGCTTAATGGACTGTCCTGTGGTTCTGTCCTTTGAACTCATGACAGTAAGTCAAGATGGATAAAGTATATGTTTTACTTAAATAGAACATTTCAAGGACTAGAAGTTTAAAGTTTGATGATGCCATATCTGAAATAATCTTTTATTTATTTACTGTTGGAAAAAACAAAGATATATGAAAATGGCCTGTTAGCTTGAATTCTGGAGACTAAATCTTAAAGCAGACTAGTTCACAAAATGACCTGTCCAGACCACTGTCAGAATCATCTGGAAACTTGTCAGAAACTCTAGAGGTGAGGTTAGCAATCTAAGCTTTCTCAAGGAAATTCTGATGTGTGCCAGAGTTTGAGAACTATTGTTTTAACAGTACTTAATTGCATTCAGGTGTTTGCTTTCCTTTTTTTTGTTTGTTTGTTTTTGGTGGTATGGGGTGTTGAACCCAGGGCCTCACTGAGCTACATCCCCATCACTTTTTGAGACAGGGTCTCACTAAGTTACTTAGGCTGGACCTTAACTTGGGATCCGCCTGCCTCAGTCTCCCAACCAATTGAAGCTAGAGTGTGTGTACCACCACACTCAGCTCAGAGGTAGTTACTTTTATATACATTTATCTCATAAACATTCTGAAATTAAGGCATCATCAAACCATTCTGAATAATTCTTTATGTGATTTATTTTTAAAATACATCTTTTGAAGAAGTCTGTGACAGATCATAAGCAGTCTTCAGAATTACAGATTTCTTTTTAGAATTGTTCAATGCAGTAAGTACCTTCTATTTACCTGTAACTTGTTGACCAAAGCATTGTACAGAAAACCAGTTTATGATGTGATATAATACTCCTCTGGCTTTTCACTGAAATATTTTTGTGGAATATAAATATTCTTTGTATCTGATAAAATACAATGCTCAAATTATCTGACACATTCTCTAGTAGAAAAAACACATGACAAAATGAAGTTTTTATCTTTGCTACTGTACCAGGTGACACTGGCATGACGTCTCTGCCATGGACTAGCACTCTGGGCCTTGTGAGTGTGACGGCTCTGCATGGGGCAGACTGTGATCATACTGCAGGATTCCTTTAGCCTCCCAGGCCCTTGCCCGTCAATGTCAGTCACTGTGAGCATTTCTTTCCCCCAATAAAAGTGGCCTGAACTACGGACCACTGGAGAACCACTCAGTGATACTCACCAACGCCTGATGGTAGTTTTGGAACACTCTACCTTAAAACAGGCCTCTGAGCCTTAGTGCAAGTTGGTTGGGAGAATATTACAGCAGGTGCCCCGTCTAGAGGAATGGCTTTCCCAGAGCTGCTACAGACTTGCTTTCCAGGCTCATGTGCAGGTCTGGGTTGTAGCCCAGGGCAATCCCACGATACCCGCTGCTGTATAGAAAGTTAGAATTCTGTAAAGTGTAGTGTATATTCATGAAGGAAATTGATGAGTCCACTAAACGTTGTCAAAATAATTTTTTATTTAGATAAATATCAGCATACCATAAGTATAATTATAAAAACTATTTTAAGTACTATAATTTTTTTTCCGTTTAGAACAGTCAGAATTATAGCCCATTTTTGTGTGACATCTTTTACAACAAGCCTGGCTATCTCACTCACCCAAAAATAAACAGGATGGTTAACTGTTGTTTTTGTTCACGCGTGTGTCTTGTGTCTAGAACAGTGCCTATACTAAGAATTCAATAAATGTTTGTTAGATGAAAGTATCTCTACTTTCAGATTGCCTGTTAGTGTCCTATTAGTCATTATTTAATTCTGATTATTTAGCTCTAAATTTATTTTAATCTAGCATTTTTGTTGTATCTACTATATAAATGACTTAACTACAATAGGTATTTTTGCACATTTAAAACTATCATTTTAGCTGCCTGAGTTTTCAGCTATTTAGAGTCAAAAAACCAAAAAAGAATTTTCTTAAAAAATTGGGCATGATGTCATACACCTATAATGCCAGCACTTAGGAGGCTGAGCCAGGAGGATCGCTAGGAGTTTAAGGCTAGTCTGGGCCTATGCACAGTGAGTTCAGCACCAGCCTGAACTACATCATCTGATTGGATCTCAAAAAAAAAAATTTTTTTTTTAAATCACCCTAACCTGATGGTGCTGATTTAACAAAGAATTTCCTATTTATGTGTGTTCTGTTTGATGTAGTTTCATTGAGTCTTAACTTTGTTTTAGATGCAGTGAAAGACCACAAGAGAAGAGAGCTGCTTCAGGCAGAGGTGGTGCTTTGGTACCAGCATAGTTTCATTTTTAGCATATGGAAAATACAAACTTACAATTTTAAGAGTTTTAGTTTTGCCTTTTTGGAGTTTATCTCATTTTCAGTAAAATCATGGTTATAATGAATAGGCAATCTGTTTTTCTTCTTTATCATTCATTTCATATGCTTCCACCTAGAACTGACTGATGCATTACCTCAAAATTATAAGAACAGTTTATTAAATTCTACTTTTCCAGTAAAAATAAGGTGGATTTTTGTTGTTGTTTTGGGTTTTTTTGTTTGTTTTTGGCCTGGGGATCGAACTCAGGACCTTGCAGTTGCCAGGCAGGAGCTTACACCACTGAGCTAAATCCCCAGCTCCCAAAATAAGGTGTTAACACAACGCTTTTTATAATGTGGAATGTTATCCAGGAGTCCTAGTAAAAATAAGCTAGAATTGCTGGAAGGGTAGCATGTAGCATTCTCAACAGCTCAGAGTAGAAATCTTTCAAAAAAAGGTAGATTCCCTTCTCTTCTGTGACTTCACATTGCCTACCCCTTATCATTGGAAATAAATTTTGTTGTGTCCTGGAGAGTTGGAGAAGTTACACGATATCCTTTCTTCATTGTTTGTGCTTTGCTTTCATGGTCTTCAGATAGGCAGTGTGCATTCTATACACAGGTCAGGTTATGTGCACCCTGCTGGCAGTCAGTAACTAAGGGGTTTCACACTGCAAGTGGTGGAGAGCCAGTTTCCAATCAAAAATGCCACAGACAATTTAAGTGCTTCCATATCCATCTCTCAGTCATAGCCAGAGGGCTTAGTAAATATTTTCTTTTTGAAATTAATAATTTGTTGAACAATATAAGACATAGTAGGCCAGGGATTTAGCTCAGTGGCATCAACACCTGCCTTACAAGTGTACGATTGTGAGTTTGATCCCTGGCACCAAAAAAAAAGAAAGAAAAAAGAGAGACATAGTAGTAGCAGCCCTTTGGTAAACTGTTATGAATTAAAAACTAGTGGTCAGCTTAACACCAGCTGAATTAAATCAGCATGGTGCTGAGTGTAGGTGGCCCACCTGAGGAAAGTTGCAAGCATGAATAGAGACGTAGAGAAGAGGTAGGCATTGTGGGATTCTCTTAAGTGTTGCTGTTTTGAGCCATTGGTCTCCTGGAGGAGCTCGTCATGACTAGCTTCCCTAGTGTGAGTTCCACCATTGTCATCAGAGGAGCTCGGGACCTTGTTGGTGAGAGTGGCTGTGGTTCACTTTGGGGGAGCTTTGGTCCTTACATTGAGCATCACTTCCTGGCTCTGGAGGGGAAGACGTGTCATTTAATTTCCAGGAGAAACTTGTCATGCTGGCTTTCTAGCATGTACTTGACTGTTCTTATCGTTGGAAGAGCTCGGGACCTCCATGTCACTGAGAATGACTGTGGTACTTTTCAGGGCAGCTCTGGTTCTTATTTTGAGCGTGACTTCTCAGCTCCAGTGTAAAACCCTCAACCCAGCAGCACAGCTCCTTCACCCCACTGGCATAGACTTTCTAGCTTCCACCACTGATCTTTAGGCCTTCCCAACACAGATCCGTAAAAGAGACTGGCGTGAATCCTTCTCATTGGCTCTAGACCTCCAGCTGGACTCGTGAGAGGCATTGTCATGGGCTCTAAGTTTTCATCTGGACTCACACAGGACATCGCTGTGGGATCCAGGCCCTTGGCTGAATATTCTGAGTCTTTAGTGTTGTGGACATATTTCCTGCACTTTCTTGTGTTTAACTCTGGGTGACCATCATAAAATAATATTATAAATTCCATGTCTTAATTCTAATTGTTCTCACAATCCCTGACTACAATATAAACAGATATTCATAGATGTGAACTGACCTAGTTCAGAATAGTTTCTTTTCCTTGCATGACAAGGAAATAACAATTTTGTAAAGCTTATAGTCTCTGACCCTTAGGCATATGTCTTAGTTATTTTTTATTTGTTGCTGAGACAAAATACCTGATGCCCAAAGTTAGGGAAGGAAAGGTTTATTTTTTATAGTTTTAGAGGTTTTAGTCTATACTTAATTGGCTCCAATGCAGGGTGGCATGGCGGGCCACCATTTACACCTTCCCACCTTTACATTGTAAGTTGGTTCCACCCCTAGGTGGGTGTAGCACTCACACCACCAAGAGGAGCACTAGGCAGTGAACCAATCACAAACACATAATTGCGTGAGGCTTGGGGACCACTGAGGTGAACCATGACAGCATAGTACCTGAGGTTTGGTCCCTGAGTCCTGCCTCCTGCCATTTGGTATGAGGATTTCTGATTGTTGCTGCTGACTCACTTAGGATAGTCGTGTCTGAAATATTGTCAAACCATTTTTAAGTGGACCTTTCATGCAAAGTGTTGAATGAGTTTATCAAATCAATAAGTTGTGGTTTCAGTGAGCTTCCAGAATAGGTTGTATACACTTATCCATGTGCCTGTTAAGAATGTAATATTAGTACTGCAAATGTACTAATAGAAAAATGGAAAGTGTATCAAAATCTGTATGTGAGGAGTTTGAGTTTGAATTCCTTCATTCAACTTGGTATAAAGATTGTAGGAAAATAATATTCACAACCCTCAAAAATGTCAGAACCTATTACCTAATTCAAAAGAATTATAAAGGCTGTGGATGTTAGCTCAGGTGTGTTAGAAATTCCAGGTGTTTGATTGGATTGGGCTATCCAGATGGCTGGTTTTGACTGACTGAATCTAGAAAGTAGCTTAGTTCTCATCCATAGATTTCCACTAGGTTGTGTTACACTGAACATTTCCAGGGGTAGTTTCTTAAGACTTTGAGATTTCACAAAATACTGTAGTAAAATTTTCGAGCATTTCAGTAGAGCATAGGATTTTTAGGGCAGTGAAACTACTCTAGATGATACTGCAATGGTGGGTCCATGTCAGTATTCGTCTGACTTCATGCAGTGTATACCACCAAGCGTGAACCCTAATGTAGCCTATAGATTTGGTAATTATGATGTGTCCTTTTAGGTTCATAGACTGTAACAAAGGTACGACTGTGGGAGGATGATTCTGAAGGAGGCAATATATGTGTGTGGCCAAAAGGTGTATGGAAAAATCTATCTTGTGCTCTATTTTTCTGTGACAAAAACACTTCCAAATGGCATATTAAAATGTTCACCAATAAACTGCTTAGTCATGAAAAATGTTTTTTTAAAGCCATGACTAAAAGGAAAGACATGAAAGTTAAAAGGGAAATGGGAGGTAATGTCATAGTGGCATAAGAAACGTGTTACTGGGAATAGTGTAATCCCAGCACTTGGGAGGCTGAAGCAGGAGGATACCATGAATTTGAGCCCAGCCTGGGTTACATAGTGAGTTCAAGATCTACTTGAATTCCATAACAAGATCCTATCTCAAAAAAACAGAAACATGTCTTAAAGAACCCCATCCCCATTTATGGATCAAGACCCTGATACCAGTGGTTCTTCGCTTTTTTACCTGTAATGCTGCTGCTAAACGAACTTTCCCCACAGCAGCATCCTTAGTACTCTTCTGCTTTGGCTCTGCCACTGCTGCCCATGTTAATGTATTTCGTAGTCTGTCATAGTCTGTAATGTTTACTGTCAACAGTGTTGCCTTTATTGTTGACTACCTCATACAGTTTTCTCCTTACTAATAACCAAAGACCTAGAGGAAAGAACAAACCCATTTCTGTATTTTCTTGGTTCTATGACTAGCCCTGCTTCTCCCAGCACCAAATCCTTGCTATATGTGAGCTAGGAGGCTGTACTTGATTTGAGGCAACTGAATATGTCAGCATTGTCTCCCTACCCTGCCGTACCTCCAGAAGTGCCGACTCTCCTAATAGGCCTCTGATGGGTTGGGTTTTCTCCCAAGACACCAGGGAGCTCGTCCTTTGATTTAGATGGCAAATTATGGAGATCTCAGCACCTGATTGCTTTCAATGACAGCTGAAAATCCAGCTCATTCAGGGCCTTTTATGTAGTTGATGATTTTCAGCAATTTCTTCTCCCAAGCACAGAGCCTTACACATACTAGAAAGAGGATTTGTCTTCCCTGTTTCCAACCATAAAGACTTCTATACTCTGATTTCCTAATAGAGAAGACTTGACCTAGAACTAGAGGTAACATGGCCCAAAAGACTTGATTCAGAAACACAGTTTTAATTAAGTGTTCTTCAGTCAGCTTCTGCATATGCCTCAAGTCTCCAAGAATGTGGCTCTCATCGCCCTTAATTAATTGAAAAAATTCTATACAAATATGTTATATATTTTATGAATAACTTGGGTTTTTTTAAAATATGCAAATCCTAATGACTATGGTTGTTTTATTAAGTTCAACATTGCTACAATTTAGATATTCACAGTGATCGTATTCATCATAGGGAATTTGTACTTGTGTATGATATATCTTGATTCTTCCCCGCCCCCAATTCCTTCCTCCCTTCAACCCCTCCTTCCCCTCCTTATTTACAGAGCTTTGGTTCTGAGGGGGAAAGGGGAAAGGAGAGTAAAGGAAAAAAATCAACAATAAAAGGACTATGGTTTATTTTCTGTCTACTGCTGGACTGCATAAAATACAGAAAGCTATCTGGCACTTTAACTGACTTCAAAAGAAACCAAGAGTTAATGTGCTTCTCTGTTAGCAGAGGAAGTAGGTATAGGTCAAATCAGTTGACCTAACGCCTCATAACTTCAGAGGTGGACAGCAAATATTTGAGGGCTGAAAACTGGAAGACTAGGCCTCCTGCCTACTACTCTCCTACCACAAGGTGGCAGGAGTCTCCTTACCTGAAATCTTCAATAAAAGGACAATGGATGTCCAATGTGTAGTATCTTTTTTGTGCTTAAATAATGGTGTCTGACTTCTTGTCTATGATATTATCTGTTTCTAGGAGTTGATAAGCTCTAGGTCACATTTGAGATATTAACCAACAAAACAGCTTGGTGGTACATTTTCAAAGTAACCAGCCTCTGTCTCCATTTGTTTCACAAACCAATGATGTGGAAAGGAAGGGAATGACAAGAAGGAAGGAAGGAAGGAAGGAAGGAAGGAAGGAAGAAAAAGAAAGAAAGAAAGAAAGAAAGAGAAAAAGAAAGAAAGAAAGAAAGAAAGAAAGAAAGAAAGAAAAAAAAAGAAAGGAAAAATGGAAACAAAGCTTTTATAATAAGGGGAACAAGGGTTGCAGTGGGGGAGGGGAATGGGAAAAAAGCAAAACATACAAATTCCCCTATGATAAATGTGCATGTATGTATATATATCCAATAAAATTTTTAAAAAATTAACATAAAAAAACAAAGCAATAAAGTCAAAATTTCAGGAAAATGAAAATAGGTGCTATTTAGTATAGATTACTATAGGGCGAGCACTCTGCTAAACACTTGTACATAAAAATCTCCATTCTCACAGCAATACTAGGATCAATACTATATTCATCCCCATTTTATAGCTGAGAAACCAAAATTTGAAGTAGCCAGATAGTAGTAGTCCTGGGTTTGAACCCAGGTTTGTCTGTCTCCATTATAGCTCTTAATCACCGTGAACCTTAAAGAAAAAAATAGTCTTTAAATATGTGTTGAGGTTATGTTCCTGTTATCAGATAAAATAGCTCATTAAGTGAGAGGGCCATTCACAACCTTTGTGTCCTGAAGTGCAGCATTCTTGTACCCTTTTCTCAAGTGTATCCTTAGCATACCAAGAGGAAAGTTCAGTACATTCAAAGTTCTAAGGGATCTTTCAGGAAAGTAACCCATACCACTTTATTAAGCCCAGTCTATGTTTTTCCTAAATCCACTTTTCTCACTGCCAGCTAACCAAGGCAAATCTGGTGAAATCAGCATTCTTTCAGTCTTCTTTAGGAAACACTGCCTTCTGCAGCAGCTGTGAGTACTTACCTTTCCTTCTACATGAGACCCTCTGTCATGCCTCTGTGCCTTTGCATACAGAGTTCTGTCTTCCTGGAATGGCTTCTCTTCTCCATCTGGGTGGGCTCTTACTTGCCCTGTTAAGAAAGGCTCAAATGTCACTCCCCCTGTGAAGTCCTCTAGCTCCCATGGACTTTCTTATCTGCTCTGCACAGAGACATCTAGACTAGAACTTATACTTCGCTTTTACAGTTTCTTCATGTTTGTCTCTTGCACTTGGATGCTGATCTATTAAGATTAACAGCCATATTTTATTTATCTTTATTGCCATCTTCACCTCTAACTGCACCTAGCATTAGGTGCTCACCAGATGTCAACTGAAGAACTGAACATGAGGAGGCGGAGCTCAGAATGTTTAAGTGACTTGAGGTTCTTAGCTATTTCATAGCAGAGTTGGGATTATACAGCAGGTGCCTTGAAAATAACAATGCTCAAAATAACTATGCTCTATTCTCTATACTGAATACCAAATATGTGGTATAAGTTTATAGCTATTCTGCCAACCATACCCCATGGCAGACAGCACTAATATATGAAGCTCCACCAAACCTGATCTCTTTTCTCAGAAATGTCAAGCATCACTCTAGGAAACCAGCAACAAAATGAGTATGTGAGATGAAGATACATTTGGCCTCTACCAAGTCCATGCTAGACTCCGCCTGTCAGGCCATTTTTGTAGACATAGCAGAGTAGCTGTTGATGGTAGCACTTTCCCACTATTCTGCTAAAGACAATGTACCCTGAACTGACTCTCAGTGGCTTGGAAGTCCCTGGTCCCCATAAGTAACTAGACCCTAAAAACTAGCTCTTTTCAATTCATCTGTGCCACTGGCTCCATCTAGTCCTGAAATCCTGATCTGGAAAAGCTGGTGGCCACAGGCCCTTGGATATTGGAATAGATGATGATCCTCATTCATGCTAAAGTTTGGCCAAATATTTTCTCTGATATATTAGAGGCAGTGTTGAAGTATTCATTCATAAATGGCAAGAGAGGAATGCGAATACAACAGCATAGAAACCAGTTTATGAGCATAAATTTCACCACTAAACTTCTTACCCAAGACTGATAAGACCCATGTAAAGTCTGGTGCAAAGCTTAATATATTACTATTTTGTTTTTCTCTGATGCATTTCTTCTTAGATACAATCACGCCAAACCCCACTTACAACAGCTTTTCTTTTCACTGTCTTAGCTGAAAAAGAGGCTGCTGCATTTTGTTCACATGACTAAGAGAATAATACATCACTAAGAGGTTAATGGGCACTAAAGCACTTCCTTCTTTCCCTTCTTATGAGGAGACAAACATGGTGTTCCTTCCTCCCGTTGGCTCCTACAGCATGAGACCCATCAAAAATTATATTAAAATAACTTCAGTATGCAGCTGTCCCAAGACATCTGCAGAGACACACATGAAATTGAGGCTTTCATACTTCCAGTAATTCTGAATAAAAAGGTAGAATTGTAAAAATAGTTGGTATTTATTGAGCACTTACTATAATCCAGATCCACATGCTAAGTGATTTATGTGAAAAACCTCATTTACTTTGCTCTGTATTTTCATTTTATAGATATTCGTATTTCAATCTTCACTAGAGAAAAGTGACATAGAAACTTGCTCAGTAGCACATAGAAAGTGATAGAGCCCAGATTTAAACACAGATTTAAAACTTTGGGTCACTGACAGTTATTAGTCTGTGGCCTGTTGGGAACTGACATACACAAGAGGAGCAAATGATGCTGCTCCCCATGGTGCACATTACAATATGAGCTCTGCTTCCTCTCAGATCAGCAGTGGCGGAATGCAATGCCTGATGATCTGAAGAGGAGGTGAGGTGGTGATGCTAGCACTGAGGAGTGGCAGCAAATATAGATCACACAAGCAGAGAGGTTTGACTGTATCATAATTGGTTACATGCTCATCTCGAAAACCATCACTGAGTGACAAGCTACAGTTAATCCGTATTTGGTAGCCAGCCATATAGTGGCAAGTGAATTGATGTACTGCAATTGTACTGCTGCATCTAGTAGCAGGCTTTAAGTCACAATCTGACACTTACTTAGTCTACATGACCCATCCATTATTTTATTTACCATCCATTATTTTATTTTCCATCTGTACCTCTTTTGTACACTGCACAATTGTCTCATTCACAATTTTAAGTAAGTCCACAGTTAACACTAGCCAAAATGAATTTTTAAAAATGTCACTAGACAATGTCTTTGAAAAGGAGGGGATAACCAAAAATGAGACAGCAAAAGACTCTAACTAACAAAATGTAAAATGTAAACTATATTTAAAATAAAATACCAAGAGTCCTACTTAAATTAAGAGTTCATTGCAAAAGGAGATTCACATTATCCAAGCCTACTTTGTATAATGTGTGTCAATTGACTATTCAATGAAGCCATGAAACCTTCAAAACTACTTTGTCACCTAGAGACCAAGTACTCTGAATTAAAAAACAAAGATTTAGAGTTTTTCAAAAGAAAAAAAAAGTGAACAAGAACAGAAGAAATTATTGAAGTTCACTATGTCATCAACTGTGTCTGCACTGACAGCATCATTCTTAGTGGCTAACTGCATTGCTATACCTAAGAAGTCTTTCACTACTTGTGAAGAATTTAACCTGCCAGGAGCTAAGGATATTCACATGAACTTTTAGGAGAGGTTGCAGTTCCAAGGGTCCCATGTGTTACTCAGTGAGTTGACAAAATAGCACAGGATACTGAGACACAATTTTTAGAGAGGATTAACTGGATTGCCATAGTACACAACTAGGTTGAGAAATCCACTGATAGTGAAAACAAGGTAACTATACTTGTTTTTATGTCACATATTTTTCAGGAGATTGTACATGAAGGTATGTCATGCATATTTTTTGCCAACTAACACAACAGTTACAAAACTATTCAAGCTTTTAAATGATTGTAGACCAGAAAAACTGAGTTGGTTATTTTGTGTCAGTACAGACTATGCAGCTGCCATGAGTAGGTCAAAAAGGTTGCTTCTTTGTGTGTGTGTGTGTGTGTGGTACCAGGGATCAAACTCAAGACCTTGCACTTACCAGGCAGGTGCTTATGTTACTGAGCTAAATCCCTGCTTCTCAATGTGAGTCTATACATTGTTATATACAGAGAGATGCTGGCTAGCTGGCACATGTCATCTAACTATAAGAACATTTTGTAGGATGTGATTAAAATTATCAACTGCATTAAAGTATATGCCCTTAACACACATTTGAGCAGTTTTGTAAAGGGATGGACACAGAACACACACACCTTATCTTACATGCAGAAGTGAGACAGGTTTCTATAGGTAGATCACTGGCCAGAGTTTTTGAGTTGTGACAGTGCCTCCACAAATTTCTTTTAGAAAAACACCACCACTGACAGCACATTTTAGTGACACTGAATGGGCTACCAATCTTGCTTATTCATGTGACATATTTAACCTGCTTAATAAACCCAATCTATCACTACAAAGATCAATAACAACTATGTTCAAGTGAGCAGATAATGTGAATGTGTTCAAAACCAAACTACAATTATAGGGGCAATGAATGAACATCGGGATTTTTTTTTTTTTTTTGACATTTCAAACATTAGCAGATTTTCAAACAGATTGAACCAGGATCTTCTTTCTCCCTGCTTGTTCACAATCATTTATCTCAGCTTTGAAAAGAGTTTGAGCTTCCTAACCACAAAAGATCCTCAAACAGGGAAGGAATGTGCCCATGACCCCTTTTTGAATAAGCCAGGTGAATGGACTTTGTGCTAGAAGATAAGGATTTCAAAAGATAAATTTGGAGCAGTATTTTGAGTCACAGGACATACATTTAAGCATTGTATTATTTTTCCCAAAAATGCTCACCAACCTATTGATATCAACAATCATTCCCACAAATGGACTCCATAGAAGGTGGCTCTCCCAGTGCTTTTGTATCTCTGTGCATAACACAGTGTGTAGTGTTGAACAGAGGTTGTATTACCCATATTTATTATAGGCACAAATATGATAGGATAAAATGGAATTTCATGTTTTAAACTTTTAATTATGAGATTGAAAATTTTTTTGTTTTTACTAGAGATTTGTACTTATTCTTCTTTAAACTGTGTTTATGCCTTTGTGACAATGATATCTTCAAATCCTTCCTTGAAACATGCTTCTCCTTTTACTTGTTATCTTTTCTCTCCTGTCTACTCATTCTTGGAGGACTCTTTATCAATCTCAGTTCTTCTAAATAATAAAATAACAACAATAATAATTAACATTTCACAAAAACTATGTGCCTGCCATAATTAAGCACTTAAAATTGAGTACTCTTATTATTTGTCTTTTACAGATGAAAATAAAACTTAGGAAGTCCCACTGTCAATGGAAAAACTTGAATTTGAGCTTCAGCACTCTGCTACCCACTATCACACTATATTCTCTCCAAAATAAGTGAAAGTGTTCCACAAGCCCTTTTCTAAGGCATCGTGTTTCACATACACTTATTCCAGCAGTTATTTCATCCACTCCGTTGACTTCAGAACATAATTCCTTGAATTCCTGGGCCTTACAGCCAACAGCTTACTAGACATTGCCAAATGTATGTACTGCAGGTATCTTAAACATAACATATCCAGGAGAGAAGTCATTATCTTCCTTAGTCCCCCTATTTGTTCTTCAAGATGATCTCTTTTTCGGGCTGGGGATTTACTCAGTGGCCTAAGTGCCTGCCTGGCAAGTACAAGGTCATGAGTTTGATCCCCAGTACCCCACAAGAGAAAAAAAAAGATGATCTCTTTTTGCCAATACTACTTTATTTAACAGCATTGCCATTTACCCATTTGCTGAACTAGAAATTTCAAGGCCACCCTGATTCCTGCTTCCATCACACTTTATATCTGATCAATTCCAAGGTCTGTCAACACAGACTCTGAATTGTTTCCCAACCCATTCTCTTTACATTCCTTCTACCATGGCTTTCGATAATTAAAAGTCTCAGCATCTCTGTCCTGAACTATTGGCTCTGCCTCCTGACTGGTCTTTCTGATACTCCCTGGATCCTTCTATCCTTCCCATTGTTTTCAGAGTTAATGTTCAAACACTAGCAAGTAAACTTGTCACATCCCGTGCAAAACTCTTGATAGTTGCCTCAGTCTATCAAATAAATTCTACTTTTTTTTGGCAAAGCACATAATAGTTGTATAATCTAGCCTTGATCTTTCTTTCCAAGTTCACTGGTAGCTTGTTTCTAAGTCTATACCTTAAAGTACACCCATTCTCTGTGTGTGGTTGTGCATACCTAAAATCTCAGCACTTGGGAGGCTGAGACAGGAGGATCACTGTGACTCTGAGGCTAACATGGGCTATATACTGAGTTTAAGGCCAGCCTTAAACTCAAAGCCAGACCCAAAAGAAAAAGAAACTACAGCTACTAAAAGCTACATGCTTTTCCTCAGAAATATCAAGTATCTCTATGACACTGTGCTTTTATTCATATACTTGGAATACTTTCCTCTGGCTTCTTTTCTGTTTGCTGATACTGTGTTCTATATTTGTTTGCAGACCCCAAACCCTGGTGAAACCAATGCACTCACATTTCAAGCCCCAAGATTTATTCCTTGTTTATTTTTGTTTATATTTTTGTTAAAGATTTACTATAAGCTAATTGGTAATTTGGTCATGTGTCTCAATTTTCCCAGGAAAAACTATATCTCAAACATACCAGAATTTCTAGTTCTTAAAAGGAGGAGCTTGTTACACAAATGAGTAGGCTGAAGTACATTTGTAACTTAGGTAAAAATTAGACTAAACAAAACTTCTTTCCAAAGCTGAGATTTTCTATGCCTTTTCTATGCACTAAAAGCTTATTTGAGATCCTTGAAGCTATCATTTAACCTTGGAATTAGCTCCTATTTCAAAATGCTGGTTCTGCTTTAACTACTTTGCAGAGGCTTTCAAAGCCAAGAATTCAAACTCCTGGCAATGAAAGTACAGTGAGTGTTGTCACTGCGTTTGTGGAGGAGGTGCGGTAAAAAGCACACAAGAGCACATCAGAAAGCTAGGAGAGTTCCAGGACATCTGGGATTCATTATTCCAGAAAAATGCCAAAGCACAGACAATTCTTGCATTGCACTTTGACATCTGGTCCTTGGCGGCTACTCCTACAGCTTTGCTCAGCAGTTCTTGAGGAATGGGATAGGAGCTTGTTTCAGGGAAAGGGAAATCTTTATTGACTCTGCTATGGCAGAGTCATTCAAAAGATTCTTCTATCCCTTTATATGGTCTTCCTTGGTAGGTGTACGGCTGTCATTAACAGAGAGAATAATTAGACTTTAAGCACCTAATGAGACTCATACCATCTGGATCTGAATTAGGTTAAACCAATGTCTCCCAATTTCTTCTGGTCTTGTGACTCAAGTCATGAATAAGGAACAATAAAACTAGAAGCAACCTCAAGCTATTGAGAAAGCAAGTTTACTCCAGCTCTTCTGAAATTTCTCTGTATTTTTTTTTTAAAGGGCCGGGGTCTTGCTGTATTGCCCAGGCTGGCCCTGAACTCCTGAACTCAAGCAATCTTCCTGCCTTAGCCTCCCAATTATCTGGAACTATAATTATGTGTCTCTGTGTCTGGTTCTCTTTTTATATCCAAGCTGAATAAAACTTCTGCTTCAGTTTTGAGGCAATATCATGCATTTCATCTCTGAAACTACATGTTTTGTTCTTTTAATTTCATAATTATTACCTTCAAAACACAAAATGTATTATTTTAAAGAGAAAAAGAGCAAAATTTCAAAACAAGATAATAGGGTAACAATGGTAAATATATTGCATATTATTATCTTTAAATTAGTTACTCAGAGTACAAGATATTGGCATTTAATTGTCCAAACAATATTAGCACAAACCTTTCTTTTCAACGAACCAAGAGATATTAGTAGTCTATCTTTTGATATATACATATTAATATATATATTTTTTACCAAATGTATTTTATATATGTTCAGAGATTCAAATTCTCAACCAAGTTGCCAGACATATAACACATGATCACACTGGCTAGCAATTGTTCTTGACTTCAAATACTTTGACCAAGTGGGGAGATGTGTTAACCATTTATTGATTATATTACTTCTCCAGGCACTATAATGTGTACATCACAAACATGGTTTTATTTAAAAGACAACTTTATGTGGTTTACTATTATCTGCATTTTAATGGTGGAGAAACTAAGGCTCAAGAAGGTTAAAAGATTTGTCCAAGGTCACCAACTTCCTAAGTGGCCGAAGTGGGCTAAGATCACTGATATGACTCAAGTCATGTACCCTCCTTACCCTTTACTATTAATACAAAATAACAGTAGGGCAATACATAGACATTTCCTCTCTAAACATTGTGACCTAATACATCTAGCACTTCATAAAGAGAATTACTATTGTTGTTATTATTATTATTTTATTATTACAGTGTAAATATTCATTGAACATTTAAGACCTGTCAAGGCCTTATCCAAGTGCTTCATTCATTGTATATGATCTCATTACAGAAAACCCACTTGTTGAGGAAGATACTATCATTTTACCAATGCATAGCTTGAGATTGAGGGAGGTTAAGTAACTTCGCCTAGGTCAGAAGGGTGAGAGTCGGAACCTGAGATTAGAATCTAGTTAATCTTGCTCCAGAGTATAAGGTATAGAATGTGTTCTATAGAGAACACATTCTAGAGTCAGAAAGACCTGCATTAAAACCCCAGATCTGTTTCTTCCTTGGCAAAATAACAGTAAATCATTTTTTTATTTCTTCTCATGTAAAGTGAGTTTTGAAGTCTTATCTGCTGAACAGCTATGCCTATATGTAAACTCAAATTCATTACACTCAAAATCCCTATTACACAGAGAAAGAAGGGACATTAATATGTGTCTAAGTGTGGTGATGGGAATTGAATCCAAGACATTGTGCATGTTAGGCAAGTGCTTTACCACTTGCCTATATCTGCAACTATGAGAAACAGCATTTTTGAAATCTGATCAACTTAGGTTCAGATCTTAACACACCAGCTAGGTGACTTTTAACAAGAGTCCCAAAATTCCTGAGCCTGAGCTAACACAGAAGAAAAAATATATATGTACTTAATAGTGTGATTTATGGACCAGAAATAGCATGTATAAATACATAATCCAATAAACTCCAAAAAACAGAAAGAGTTCTGTATTATAGTACTCAGATTTTTGTGGCTATTGATTTTTAAAATTATGCTTTCAAATATCCTGGCAACCAAAACACAATTTTCTCATATTTTCCTGTCCTCGATATGCTCCCAATCTGAGCATTACAGAAGGATGCTGGAGAACCTTGTCTTCTGGAGATGACATAAAAGGTGAACACCTTGTATGGAGCCTACCTTGGGTGTAGCTCGGACTGAGGTGGGTGGAGGTAGGAAGCGCTGAAAGTACGTGCTTTACTCGTCTCTTCTCCCACCTGTATAGCCTTGTTACCCCTATGAGAAGGGATGGATCGCGAGTCACATCTGGTGAATGCACTCAAGGGCCCTAACTCTCACCCATAACCATGCCTCTCCCTGTTAGAGGGCTCTTGGGGGGGAGCACATGACCTTGAGGATTGCACTTCCTTGGATCTGGATGTCCGTAAATGAGTGGGATTTAAGCAAATTCTTTTATAGAACATCTGGTTTCCATCAAATGAGAACTTTCACACTAAGTATTTGTAAAGTTTAAATCAAATACTTTATGATTAGAAGCTAGTTCAATTTTAGGGATTTAGTATGCACTTAACAAATTTTAATTAATTTCTTTTTTGGGGTAGGATTTTGGCTATTGTAGTCCAGAGTAGTCTTGAACTTGTTACAAAGCCCACGCTGGTCTGGAACTTGAAATCCTGCTGCTTCAGCCCCCACAAGTATTGAGATTACTGGAAGATGCCCCACATCTGGCTTTATGGCTTTCTCTCTAACAAGAAAACATTTCCAGGTCAACACCATGGCTGAGATGAACAAATATCAATGACATGAGGAAACTAAAGAATGGGGCAAGATGACACACAAGAAAAATCTCTTTGGCTTAAATCTAAGCATTAAAAAAGAACCTGAAGAAACACTTTCATTACTAACTTTTACAGGCAACTAAGTAAAAACCAACCAAACAAATAAACAAACACAAAAAAGTTTGCCTTATGTTAGACCTTGTATATTCAACGAAAATAATTTGAATGTACTTTGTATTGACTTTGTATAAGTTCATCTCATACCTATCAGACTGTGTCAGCAAAGACTTTGCAGGATTTGGCAATAATGTTCAGCAATGAAAGGGATATTATAAATAGTAAGTATCATTGTAGCCAACCCCTAAAATACTGAGTTTCAAGAGATACATAAAATCAATTGTCTTGTTTTTTTTTTTTTTTTTTTTTTTGGTACCGGAGATCGAACTCATGACCTTGCGCTTGCCAGGCAGGCGCTTAAGCCACTGAGCTAAATCCCCGGCCAAAATCAATTGTCTATCCATTAGCTACTGCAGAGGATAATCCACTGCAGAGGTAGGATTCTACCTTATTAGTAATGATAACAAGGCTGTATCACCCTACTAGTTGAATCAGAGAGATAGCATGTTATGCATATATTCATATTGATCACATGGTTGATGGTCAGAACTCACCTCTGTAACAGAGTAAGAAGACCTTTTGTCTCTTTGCTTTTACTATGATCATTTCCATATATAAGTATTTGAATCATCAGACACTATGGGTAAAATAAGAAACATAACAGGTTAAAGAGATTCCAACAGCAAGATCCTTGATTGCAAACCAAACTAAGAAGACGAAGTGGGATATCCCAAGTTTATAATTTGGTATACCTGTGCTAATATCATTGGCTCCTTACCAAAGAGGAAAAAGAATCTGCATCAATTTCATTAGTTACCTTTTGCATCTCTCATGCTGTATATACACTCCACTTTACTGAACTTGCCACTGCCAAACATGCTGACAAATAACCAAAGTAACAGGGCCAAAACCTGACAGCATCACTTCTTAAAACAGAGCTGTACTAGTTCTCACCAGAATTTCCCAAATAGCTGTAACTAAATGGATAGAGATAAATGACAACTATGTATATATCGAAGCTGCTTTTTATTCCTATGCTGCATCACCTTTATCTTAGGTGGTTTTCTTTTTTAAACTTTATCAGTGGCCTTTGTTTCCAGCCAAGATGAGACAGTAGGAATCAGATTCACCCTCCACATGAAACACCCAAAAAAGAAAGAAAGAAAGGGGCTTTAGCTCAATGGTATTAGAGCCTGCTTTGCAAGCATGCAGTTGTGAGTTTGATCACTGGTACAAAAAAAGAAAGAAACAGAAAGAAAAGAAAAGAAAAGAAAAGAAAAGAAAAGAAAAGAAAAGAAAAGAAAAGAAAAACAAAGAAAGAAAGAAAGAAAGAAAAGAAAGAGAGAAAGAAAGAAAGAAAGAAAGAAAGAAAGAAAAACGAAAAACATACGCAAAATTCATGAAACAATTTTCAAGACACTAGACATCAAGCAATAAAAGACCACAATCCCTGAAAGAAAGCAAATGAGATAAACCCTATTGTTACTGTTGCTTCAAATGACTGCTTTGGTTATTTGTGGACCACAGCAAGCATTAGAGGAAATAAATGGAGCTCACCAGACTCCCTGACAAAGCTGAGGATCCCAGGAGACTCCTAAGGCTGCCTTAAGGAGAAGATAGCTTCACAGAAAAAAAACCATGGATATCTGCAGTGGTTCCTCTCAGCAGAGAACTGATTAAAATATGCATGTGAGGAAACTGCCCCAACCTGGGGAAAGAAGCATCTGAAAGACTAAAAGAAACAGAGACAGATTGGTGCCTGTTCCCACCAGCCAAACTAGAAAGCCTCCTTATTCATGGATCTTTGGGTGATAAACTCAAAAGGCTCTTGTTTTGGAAATAGAGGATAACTAGCCATTGACTTAATTGGTGCCTCGTCTCATCTAAAAATTCTTAAAACAAAACGTGAAGGGACCAAGGTTTCAAGTAATTAAACTGGCAACAACCTTGTCCTGGAAGATGAAATTTGAGAATGTTTATAAGAATACAAAAATACTCAACACCTGACAAGATAAAGTACACAATGTCTGGCATCAAAACAAAGATTACTAGGTTTTCAAACAAACAGATAAGTGAGAAAAAAATTAACCAAACCAATTCATAACTGACACACGTATTAGCACTAGTAAAGAAGTACATTAAAACTGATATTGTAACAACTCCATGTGTTAAAAAAAATAAACAGGGACCAAGGTGTGTATGTATGTGTATATATATATATATATATATATATATATATATATATATATATAGTGTATGTGTGTGCATACACGTGTGTATACACACACATATATCTCACATCAAAATGCTGAAGGTAAAAATTACAATGTCTGATAGCAAAAAAATATTTTGGATGAGAATAGAAACAATAATCATCTAGACTGGATTGGAATATAAAATACAGAACTGCATTTATCTGCAGATGAGGTGGTCATCTGATCATTTACATAGAAAATCTAACAGAACTTATAAAACAGCTGCTAAAATGCCAAGTTCAGCAAGATTATGAGATATGACTATTATACAAAAATATCAATTTTATTTTTATTACCAACAACAAGCAATTAGAAAATAAAATTAAAAACTAGTAGTTTTGTTTGTTTTTGTTTTTTGTTTTTTGTTTTAGACAGGCTCTCACTGTGTAGTTCAGGCTGCCCTTGAATTCAGTATGTTGGTCAAACTGGCCTCAAACTCACAGTGACTCCCTGTGTTAGCCTCCCAAGTGCAGGAATTACAGGTGTGCACTGCCACACCTAGCCTGGTAGATTTAAAATAGCATCAAAAATACAAAATACTTATATCCGAAGAAAGATGTACAAGACCTGTAGATTAAAAACAATAAAATGTTATTGAAATTTAAAAATTACATAAATGGAGTGACCCAACATGTTCATGGGTAAGATGAATAAATGCTTTAAAAAATGTCACCTCTAAAAACTTATCTATGCATCCTGTAGAACCTCAGTCAAAATCCCAGAAGGCTTTATTTTAAAAATTCATATAGAGTTTCCAAAGTTCTTCTGGAAATGCAGAATATTGTCAGCAACTTTGATAGTGCTGGATGTACAGTACAATATCTGCCTGTCATGCACAAGGCCCTAGTTCAATCCCTGATACTAGGGGAAAAAAATAGAAAACAACCTAATTTCAAGGGTTGCTTTAAATCCACAGTGCTCAAGCTAGCATGTATTGGCACAAAAATAGATCAATGGGACAGAAGAAAAACGTCCAGAAATAAATACACACACAAACCACACACACACACACACACACACACACACACCAATTTTTGTGAAGGATGCAAAGGAAATAATATATATACCCCACACAACAACATGGATGAATCTGAAAATATTTATGCTGGGTGAAAGAAGCACATAAAAAGTTTAAACTGTAAAAGCTTTCATTATGAGACAAGGTCTTGCTATGTAGTTCAAGCTTGCCTTGAACTCACTATGTAGCCCAGGCTGGCCTCAAACTCACAGCAACTCTCCTGCTGCAACCTCCCGAGGGCTGGAATTATGGGTGTGTGCTGCCATGCCCAGCTGGATTTCTTTTGTACAAAATTTGAATTCCTCAGGAGAAATAACCGTAAGTATCACTAGAAATCTATATACACAATCCTTTATGCTATAGTATGTCTGCCAAATGGGCTTCCTTTCAGCATCTAATGTCGATGCTCTCTCTCCCTTTCTCTTTAATTCCGAGAGCAGTTTGTTCTCTTTACTGATTCAATTCTAGATTTGAGACATACTGCTCAACATCCACTTGTTCACGCTCTTCACTTGCTCTGTTATTTTTGATTTGCATTTTATTAGATGTGTTGCTTCACTGGAACCCCTTCTTATACTTTTAGCAGGTTTCATCTCACTTTTGGGCCTCAAGTTTTCTCTCCTAAGTTTGTACACCCATTAGTTGTTATTCCTGTGTTCATACTTCCCTTGAAGAAGCTATTCTAGTTTCTAGAATTAATTTTCTGAAGTGTTTCTTTTTCTTTGGATCTTCAAAATAAGGTCCCCTATCTCTTCTTATTTACCATTTTTCCTTTATATTAAGTTATCCCAAAATGAGATAAAAAGCCCTCTAGACCTAATGTTTGCCAATGTACTTCTGTGGATTGCTTCTGACTCTGTTCTCTGCTCACTCATTGGATAATCTTTGCTGATTTTTCCTCTGATTTTGAACAAACTTGGCTTTAGGTAGAAACATTTCTACCTATTTTACTAAGTCTTCAACCTTGGATCTATAAATACCCTGATTGGTAGTACATCTTGGAAAGGGAATGGAGGAGAAGAGAAGGGATCAGAAGAGGAAAAGAAAGAAGGGGGAAGGGGAAAAAAGGAAGGAGGGGAAAGAGGAGAGGAGGGGGAGGGAGGGCAGAGGAGGGAAGGGAAAGGGATGCCATGCAAGGCAGGGCAAAGGAAGGGTGGGGTGAAGAGAAAACTTTTATACATACATTATTTCTTACATTTTGCTATTAAGCCCAGGGGAAAATGTAACAAAACCAGTCAGAATTTTCCTTCCTTAGCTCACCTTCCTTAGCAGGTGAATTGCCTTTCTGACCTCTCCTTTGGCAAAGCAGATTGTGCCCATGTTATAAAATGTTTCAGCCACTTTTTCACTACAGTCACCATAGCTGATGACCTGAGACTTCAATGAAGCCTTTAGCAGTCTGTAAGCTTCCTAAGAGATTAAAAACAAAAATTCTTTTTTAAATCAACCTGGCAATTCTGAGGGAGCATACAGGTTCTGTGCTTGTGGAGAAGGAATCCACCAAGATCAGTCAGTTATGATGTATCACCTAACTTAATGTGTTTCTATTAAGAGATAAAGTTCCAAGCTAATAATAGAGAAGTTAATTCATATGTGTTATTGTTTTTCAATCTTCCTGGCTGTCTCATGAGATAAGAATCATTATACTTATTTTCAGATGAAGGATTGAGGACAAGTTTTTTACATAACACTATATCATTCTGCAAATAGAGATAATTCTACTTCTTCCTTTCCTATTTGGATGCTTTTGTTTTTTTTGCCTAATTGATTTGGCAAGTATTTCCAGTGAAACTGGTTATCTCTGTCAATTTCCAGTGAAACTGGTTATCTTTGTCAAGTTTCTGATCTAAAAGAAAAAGCTCTCAGTCAGGTATGGTGGTACATGCCTGTAATCCCAGCACTTGGCAGGCTGAAGCAGGAGGACTGCTGCAAGTTTGAGGCCAGCCTGCACTACACAGTGAGTCCAGGCCAGCCTGAACTACATAGTAAAACCCTTTCAGTATTTTAGCATTTTCAAGTATGGGATTAGCTGTGAACTTTTTATATACTGCCTTTATTGTGTTAATTTTCTTCTGTGCCTAGTCTGTTCATGGTGACTGATCTTAAAAGGTATTGAATTTTTTCCATTTATTTTTATATTTTTATGATTTTTATTCTTTGTAAAGTTGGTGTAATACATTGATAGATTTTTGCATGTTACTGTAGTGGTACCTTGGTTCAAAAACTTAATTATTTCCAGGATTCTGGTTGCAAACTGAATTGGATGAGAACTGAATCAGATTCAATGGTTAGGATCAATGTTGACCTGGTGAGGAAATCTGATTCAGTTCTCATCCAATTCAGTTTGCAACCAGAATCCTGGAAAGAATTAAGTTCATGAACCAAGGTACTACTGTATAATATTATCTTTCTTGTAGCTCTACAACTTTTTATAATGTGAAAACAAAATTGTGTCTAATAAAAATGTCAGACAAAAAACACTATTTATGAAACAAAAAAATATTGGTAGCTAAATCCAAAAAGTAGAAACCAATTATTAAAGTATTAAACTAATGTTACAGTTTATGTATGTTCTGAACAGAAAGGACTTCACGTACCAAGATCCAAGAAAAATACTTTTTTACCAAAGTCACCCGTCACTAATCCTGTGTTATTTCTAACTCTACCCGAGATTTGTCTCAGCTCTGGTTTCTGAATTGTGATATAAAGAAAGGTTGTCCAAGTCTAGTAAACAAACTAGTGATTATAAGTTAAATGTATTTACCTGTTTTTTCCCAATTTGGGCAAGCCATTTGCAAAATTCTTCTATGGCAGCTAATGTTTCACGATTCTTTGTGCCTAGTGTTGCTTGATATGCATTGATACTTTTTATAAAATATACCTCAACAGCATCTGCAAAAAAACATAATTATTTGAGGCAAGCTGATAGCCTTCACAATTATCTGATATCCTCTTTGGATCAACTGACATATGTTAAAGTCCATTACTGCTCTCATCTTAGGTATCATATGGACCATGACTTGATAGTATCAGATGATTTTCTCACGATGAAATTCATGGATTTTATGTGAGAAAAGAAAGATCCTGTCTGAATAATTTTATTACCTTAAGAACCAAAATAATTTCCATATTAGTCTTCCAGGTGAAGCTTCAGGAGGTTTGCTGTTGTTTTTGTTGATTCTTTTGGATTTTCTAGGTATAGGGCAATTTCGACAAACAAATCAGTTGTATTTCATCCTCTAAAAGCAGTATATTTTTGACTTATCTTATTGTATTAGCTAGAACTTCTAGTATGATATTTCCTGATCTCAGTTGGAAACATTTTTATTAGTGTCGAGAAACTTGTATTTTCTCAACAGTAGTAATAATGATATTAGCTGTAGGGTTTTTTTTTTTTCAGATGTTAGTGTTTGTTTTCTATTCCTATAATGAAATACTTAAGGTTGGATACTTTATGTTTTTTAAAAACACTGGTTTATTTAGCTCCTAATTTTGGAGACTAAAAGTCCAAACAGCATGGTGCTGGCTCTGGTAAGGGCTGTCCTGGCTGCAAGCACATCTTGGTAGCTGTCACCATGGTGGGAGAGAGAGAGGAGAGAGAGAGAGAGAGAGAAAGAGAAAGAGAGAAAGACAAAGAAAGAAAGAAGGAAAGAAAGAAAGAGAGAGAGAGAGAGAGAAAGAAAGAGAAAGAAGAGAGATCATATGATGAGACAGGAAGCCAGACATCAGGAAAGAGCCAGTCTCACTGTTTTATAATCACCCTTTGCAAAAACTAATCAAGAGGTGTTGTTTTGTCCTGTATCTCATTTCTCTGACAGATCTAGGAAGTGTTGTTCATTTTCCAGTTTACTTTTTACTTGTTGTTAGGACCTGATGATTTCCAAGGCCCTTACATGCCAGACCAGAAACGGGAAATAATTTTCTCAGGTTTTAATGTTTTTTAGTCTTGGTCTGGATTCCTGGGGTTAACGCCTATGAGGGCAGAGCTCAATTCTGAGTCACTGACTTAGGCAAAAACCATGCTTAAATACCTCTAAGCCTGTGTGCTGTCTCCTATCAGTTGATCTGGATGTAGATGGAGGAATCATTTCAAATCTCACTTGGTTGTTACTTTCCACTGGACTCTTACATCCTCTACACCTATATAGTTTTCCATATATGTGCATTTACATAAGGGAATATCCTTTCTAGCCCTTCTGTGATTCTTTCTTTTCTACTGTCTCCCATGGTGGTCCCATTGATTTAATACCATTTGTTGGAAAGATTATCCTTTCTTTGCTCAGTTTCATTTGCATCTTTGTCAAAGTTAGTATCTCATATTTATATGGGCTTATTTTTGGTTTTTTTCCCTTTAATAATACCACACTCTCTTGATTACTATCATACATTTTAAAATCAGATACTATTATTCTTCTAACTGTACCCTGAATTTTCAAAATCATGTTAACTATTCTAGTTTCTTTGTTTTTCCATATAAATTTTAGTCATCTTACTGATATTTACAAAAATTCCTGCTGTGATTTTAACTGCGATAATGTTAACCCCACAGATCAGATGTGGAAGAAATTACATATGTATTCTAATCTACACAGTCTATCTCATCACTTACTCAGTTTCTTTCCTCAGAGTTTTGGAGTCTGCAGCACACAAATCCTGCATGTATTTTGTCAGATGTATCTTAAGTATTTCACCTGGCAGTGGTATTTCTAAAAAATGTTGCATCTAGTTTTACCACATTACCACTATATATAAATATAATTGAATTTTGTTCCTTGACTTTTTAGCCTGTAACCTTGCTAACTTTAATCTCAGTTTTTTGTTACTGGGGATTGTGCCCAGATCTTTTACTGGTCCCTTTTTTTAAATAGACAAGGTCCACCTAAATTGTTAAATTGCTCAGGCTGAGCTCCAAAACTTCCTATCTTCTTGCCTCAGCCTCCCACAGTGCTGGGTTTATAGGCCCAATTTAATATCACTTCTTAATTGTAAGATTCCTTGAAATTCTCTATAGGGACAATCATGTTTTCTGTAAATAAGGGCATTATTTCTTCCTAAATCATATTTTTTTCTTGCCTTACTGAATTAGTGAAGATTTCTGAATAAACAAAAATGAAAACACACATCCTTGCCTTGCTTCTGATCTTAAGGGATCTTTTCCAGTCAAGTATGATGTTAGCTGTCAGGCTTCTCAACACACGTTTTAGCAGATTAAGGAATTCCTTTCCATCATGAATTGATGTTAAATTTTACCTAATGGTTTTTCTACATCAATTGATAATGACTGTCTGTTTTCTATCTTTGATCTGTTAATACAGTAAAGGATATTTAACTGAAGTTTGAATATGAAAACTGCCTGATATTCTTGAGGAAAAAAAAACCTTACTCATGGTATATTATTATTTTCTATATAATGCTATCTATTTTATTAAGGATTTTTGTACACAGGCAAAAATATTGAAAATATTTGTCTGTACTATTTTTTTCCCCTTTCCTGTAACGTCTTTGCCCAGTTTTGGTATAAGGGTAATGCTAGCCTCATAGTTAGGAAGAGTTCTCTTCGCTTGTATTTTCTGGAGGAGATTATGTAGCATTTGTGTTATTCCTTTCTTAAATAGTTATTAGGTAGAATTCCCCAGTGAAATCATCTGCATCTGGAGATTTCTTAGTAGATTAACTACAAATTCATTTTCTGTAAAAGGTTATCCCTTCATACCAACTGAGTTGTTTTTAATTTTATGTACAGAGCTTTGTGGCAGACATAGTTTTAGATATTTTTGTAATTTAATATGTTAATGTCTTTCACGGTATAGCTTTCTGTGCTTCAAAAGTTTTCCTCCAATTTTTAATTTTAATAATTTCTATTCCAGTGATACATCTTGTTCTGGCTGATTTATATTTTAAATTTTAATGTACAAAATTTTAATATATCTGTAATTTAATGAGGAATATGATCTAAAGGTAAATCTATATTTTCTTTAATATAAAAATTAGTATGCAAGAAAAAGATAAGGAAATCTTTGGAATCTCCCAAAATTATGTGGTTTTATTCTCACATACAAAAGCTAAACACTCTGCATATTTATTAATATATTAAGTCTTATAACAACACTATTTTTAAAAAAACCTCTAGTATACAAGAAATACATATAGTGTGAGCATACAAAAGGAACTTTTAAAAGGAGAAAAAAAGTCACCAGAAGATACAATCAGAAAGTCTTCAATGAACATTTCTACTTAAGAAAACAATAAATGTCCATTAAAATGTCAAAATATTTGCAAACTGGAAAAACGTTTAACAACATGAGGAATACAAGAATGGAAAAATGTGGAATGTAAGATGTTCTCTATAAATCTCTTTCTCTCCGTCTTTCCTTCTCCTCCCTATAACTGGAAAGTAACATCACCAAAATGGACTGCTTTTATAAAAAGAAAATAGATTTTTTAAAGATGTTCTAATTGCTTTTTTCACAAATCCTATATTCTTCCTAACAAGACATGAACTCTATCAGTATCCATTAATCCCATCACACCAGCTGGGAATGATATATTTTTCCCTCACCAGCTGCTTTATCCTCTCCCAAGCCACCCACTTAAAAAAGATGACCTTGCCAGACAAAAGGACTACTGTTGAAGGACAAATTAATCACTTAGTTTTCCTCTAGACTTGCCAGTACCTCACTTTTGAATATAAGTCAAGAAAATTCTAACTGCTACAAACCCAGAGGAAAAGAGTCAAAGAGATTGAGAGTGGAAGAAGACAGGAGGAACCAATTTTTTTTTTCACATCACTAGATTTCCTCATCAACCAACATATCACAAGTCATGCTCATAGTGTGTATGATGTATATATTTTATAAATGTGAAATATGATGAAATTATAAGGGAATAAATGAAATAGAAAATAGATGATTTTATTGGTTCTGATGCTCCAAACAATTTGGAGGATATTACCAGTTCCAAATCAATGTGTAATGAATTGTATACAAAATCATAACTAACTTAATCTTCTGTAGCAGGCACAAATCATTTGCTAATAAGCTTCTTATAATTCATTGTGAAAAAATAACTGCAAAGAAACCTTTTCTACCTACCCCTGTGCTGGGACTCTCCAGACATGGCATAAGCTTTGGCTAATAACGCACCCACTTCTGCAGTTTGGGGGCTGATTTCAGTGAACGAAGAAACACAGATAGAATAAGCCTGGAAAAAAAGAAAATAATGACAAGGCAACTACCCAATGATAGACTCTCATTATAGATTTTCTAGTCACTTTCACAAAATTTCCAGTTGGTTCATAGTCAATATATAGTTAATCAGGGAATTAAATTAGCATTTCATAGCTATGACTAAATATCTGAAATAACAACAACAGCAACAATTTAAAGGAAGAAAAATTTATTTTGGCTCATGGTTTCAGAGGTGTTAGTCCCTGTTTTGCTGGTTTCATTGCTTTAGGACTGTAGCATGGCAGAAGTATCACAGTTGTAGGGGTGGAGAGAGAGAGAGTGAGAGAGACAGAGACAGAGACAGAGAGACAGATACAGAGAGAGACAGAGGAAGAGAGGGAATAGAGACTAGAACAAGATATACTCATCAACCCTTCAGAGGTGCGCTCTCCAGGACCTATTTCTTCCAGCTGTGCCCAACTCCTAATAGCCTATTCAGCTACCAATTCATCAGTGAGTTAATCCATTGATGAGATTAACATCTTCAAGAACACTGCTACACTGGTGATCAAAACTTCAACATCTGAGTTTTGGGGACACCTCATATTTAAACCATAACAAGTGACTTTGAGTCACAGAGCAATTACTTCCTAGCTATAAGTTTTGAGCAAGTACTTTCACCTTATTATGCAGAAAAAATGTATGGTTCCTATTTCATTAGTGTTTAGGAAAGATTAAATGTGTTAGTGTATGAAAATTACCAGGCACAGTATCCATTCCATAGTAAGTTCTTAAGAAACGTTAGCTAATATTATTTTTACTAGGTTTCACAGGAAAACAAAATTATAACCTTAGCTCAGCCTCTCAAGAGTTTGGTATTAAAGAAAGTTATAAACTATGGATCCTAGAGCTATACTACTTGAAGTCATCAAAACTCAGCCACTTGCTGTGATATAAAGTAGGTCACTTAATCCCTTCAAATGCAAAATGGGGGTGATGGAAATAGTATAAGTCAAAAACAGTTGTTGTAAATATTATGAATATATAAAGTGTTTATATATTCATGATATATATATATATATATATAATGAATATATTATATTGCCAGTATATTGGCAAGTAGTAGGCACTAAAGAAATATAAAAGTTTATTATATTTGTGCTCAAATGGAAAGAATAACATTTAGGAAGGATAAAGAAAAGTAAAAATATCCAGTCCATATCCAAAGACAAGAAAGCCAGCATGCTTAATATTTCATAGGCCAAACTCTGTGTGGTGTTTTCAAGCCTGAAGGGCTATCAGACAACATTTTAGAGGCAAGACCCATTTTAGAGTGGAGCTGTTGTAAGCATAGGTTCTACGATCAGATCTTGTCAGTTTAAATCCTTGCTTTGACACCTGTTAGCTGCACAACTTCAGCTGAGTTAGCTACAACTCACTCTGCTTCACTTTTCCTTAAAATGAAATAAAACTGATACCTACTCCATAGAGCTATCATATGGATTAAATAAATTACTATATCCTCAAGTGCATAGAATAAAAACATGCTGTGAATTTCAACTTGTAATTGTTGTTGCTATTGAAAAACACTGATATTTATTGTTTTATCCATTCTGATCTTACCATTGCTTTCCGAAAGAATTGAACTCAAAACCCAGACTGCTTTCTCCATAAGTACTGGAGTGCTGCCTTCCAAGTAGCATTTCCTAACATTTCTCTATTGCGTGATGTTTATAGTCTTGGATTGTCAGACTGTTTGGATTAAGTTTTCTATGCTACAGGAAGCATTTTGTGTGGTTTGTGGCCATGGAAGATAGCTGAAGAGACAAGCAGCATTCTTATTTGGAGGAGAAAAAAGGTGTATTTAATCAGCAGTGTGAAGTACATACTACATGAAGTGCCTTACACTGTTCTCATACAATAGACTCAACATTGTTTCCTATGTTTTGTTTATTTTCTCCTGAGCATTGTCAAGTTAGTTACCTCCAAGTGAAATACCTTTTTATTAGTTTAACCTTAGACTTGGAAATACAACCAGCTGGATTAGTATAAAGGACAAATGACAGCATTGTACCAAAATAGAATTTTTAGTTTAAATGCCTCTTTGTGTTTCTTGAAGACTTAAGTTCAGTTGTCTTGATGAATTTTTCCTTGGAGTACAACTCACAGTTGGCTTCCTCTTTGCAGCGCTGAGAGGGATGGGAAAGAAATCTGGGTAGGGAAGTGCTGTCGCCTATGTGATCACATGACAGTCATGTTCAACTGAATCAGTGCTCTTTGTCCATGGCACTCACAGTTGTTGATGGGCACTTTCAGGGATCTGGAGGGAAGTTAGGCTTGAAATGGAACCAACCCCACCCTGTGTTGTGAGAAGCCCAAAGTTCCCTGACCCTCGGAAATGGGGCAAACAAGGCCACTCTGCCTGGATTCTGCAAGCTCACCAACCTGCTTCAAGTACTGGATGGCCTGCTTGTGGTTCCTCCTCAGCTGCTCTATCTGAGCAGTCTCCTTATACAGTCTGATCAGTTCTGATGCGCCATCACCCTTGGCAGTAATAACATTGCCAATTGCCTTTTCAAAATATGCCAGAGCTAGGTTCAACCTGTGGATACCCAAGGAGGCTCTACAAGAAAAGAAATGAAGTCACAGAAAGGTCATTTACTTTGCAGACTCATAGGAACTAATCCCAAAACCCAAACAATTTGGCCTTTGCAGGCCACGCATCTGGCTCGAAATCTGGCCTTACTGTAAATAAACTCTCATGACCCTGCATTTTACCCATCAGATTTCATTGCAAAGCATTCATTTAACCCATTAATATAGGTTGTGCTAGCATCTGAGGTTTATATAAAAGTAAATACCAAAAATATGGTAACCGGCAAGTCACAGATAAAATGATTTACTCATAAAGACAGACTCTCTAAAAACAAAACTAAATTGTATTACTTCTGCTTCTCTGCCATTCAGGATGAAGAAAGTTTTTGTTTTGTTTTATTTGATTTAGAGAAAGGACAGAGACAACATTATATTCTCCAAAGAAGGAGTGGCTAAATAAATTATGGAAAATACTTCATAGAACTGTACTTTTAGATTAATAATATGATGAGATATTCAAAATGTACTAAATAAAAAATGAAAATATAAGACTACTTAAAATATGAGACTGAGATAGCTAGCCAACATGTTCATAGCAGTTATGTCTGTATGGTGAGATTATAATTTGCTTTTATTTTTTCTTCACATTTGTCTAAATTTTCAAATTTTCCACAAAAAATTGAGAGCGTAACTGTTTTAGACAGTATCTTGTTATGGTTATATTTCTAGAAACAACAAAGCACATTAAGAAAAACAAGGAGAGTGAAAGCTTATTCTGAGAGTTAGTTTATCAAACTTCAGGAAGCCAATATTTCCTTGCAAATAAAGCACGACTAAACCAATCTAAATTATAACTTTGATGTGAAGACTAAATATGTAAAATCACCTAACATATAGTAGATATACAATCAGGATTACTTCTTTCTTTCCCCTTGTCCCATGTTTGTATTCCTAAACTGAAGTTTTAAAACTTACTTCACTAAGCCATTCTAGCAATAGTCACAATTGTTTTTTAAACTGGGAGGTTTATCCTTTCCTTGCAGATTAGGATTAATAATGGAAAGAGCACTACTGTGTTATAATTCTTTATTAAAATATTTCAGATCAATCAGAACATTATTTCTCTTGACCATAAGAGCAGACATAAGAATGATAATGGCTCTCATTAAAAGCTTGTAGGGAGGTATTAGCAAGTTGTCTGATCTGAATAGTCTCACCTTAGTTTCTCCATCCTCAAAATGAAAAAAAGTTCATATGCTTACTAGATATTTGGTCAATGTCAAGTATCACTCAGCGTGGTACAGAAGGTAAGCTACGAATTTAGATGCACTAGTTAAAAGCCTGACTCTTCTATTAGTTTGTCACCACGAGTTAATCTTTCTGTACCTTAACTTCTTATTCATCAATGGAAAATAATAAAAAGTATCCTCATAGGCTAAGGGAAGGATTGAGTAAAATAAGTTATGAAAGTCCTTAGAACAGTGTCTAGTAAGTAGTTAAAGTTAATTAGCATCTGCCACTTAGAGCATTCATAAGTAAAATGCACAGAATAAGTACTCAATAAGTATCATGAAATGAATGTGTGAAATAAGCACTGGAATTCCTTCTGACAAAGAAACAAGGCTTTCTTTCACATAAGGCAGAAAAACAAACCACTGCTCTGTGTGATGACAGTCTTAGACATTTACCAGATTCTAATTTATGGTCCATAGGACCATAAATTAAGTCAATGGTTTGATACAGCTTTGGGCATTCCAACAACTCCCCTTCATTTCCCATTTGACTTAAGGGTTCATGATTATTTAGAGGAGCCAGATGTGATACATGCATTTCAATTATGCACCATTCAATTATCGACTCTAATATGCCAAGTGCTTACAGTTTTCAAAACAGATTGATTTCAAGGATGTGAAACTATTTGAAAAATTTAGGGAACAGAAAATTTTTCATTTTTTTTCAGTGATAAACTGATAGGCCCACTCTAATTTCTAAATATTCCAATTATCAGAGGATCCCTAACTCAACAGCAAAGCAAGTAAGTCTTATTCTGGCTTGAATGAATTCCACGAACTTCGTTTCTATATAGACAGAACTTTCCTTAAAAATGTATGTGGTATGCACAGCTTTCATGACTCTCAACTGAACATCTCCATTAAGTGTTCCTTCCACATCTCTTATGATGTCACACTGTTAAGGTGTCATACTCTTAAGATGGGCAGAAGTAGTCCACAATTCAGAAAACAACATAAGCAGTCCTAGAAGAAGTGAGAGTGGCAGTATAAAGAATAGCTAAGGGTCAATGAGCTCAGATAATAGATGTAACACTTTTAAGACAGGTCACCTTAGATAATTTGTTTAACCTCAGATTCAGACTCCTTGCTTTCTCTTTAATGAGATCATAGACATGCCAGTATTAAGTTCAGCAGTGTACAATATGTGTGGAGCAGAGTATTCATTTGTCAAATATGAGTCTTTTTTTTATTATCATTTTGAGTTTCTTGCTTTTCTTCTCTGAATAGTTTTCTCCCCTTATTTAAAGAGTACATCATGCAACTTCAGACCCCCTCAGTTTTGCTATGCCCAGATCTTACCTTCCCAATGCAATTGTTAGGTCTTCCTCTGAAATCTGTAATCCACAAACGTCTCCCTTACTCAATTCTTTCAGCTCCTTCATGTTTCTGCCTGCCTTCTGCAGGTTTAAAAAGGCCTCTCTGCCAGTAACATAGTCAAAGGAAATGCCAGGCACACAAATTAACTGCCAATGCACATGGATGGTTGATATGCAACACAATGGCCATTTGGGAAAATAAAGCAGTATTTGAAAATGGTTACTTAACTATGTTCTTTACTTTCCATGTGTATAGGTCAAAAAGAAAGAATTCTCTGGATAAAGAACAAGCCCTTAGATTTTCTTCAGTGTTTGTCTGAATCCATGTCTGGTGTGGATGTTGAGGCTTTGCAGGAGTGAATGGAAACTGTAAATTATACTACAGTTCTGTCAGTGGCCTCTACTGTATGATAGCAGTTACTCATTTTTCCCAAGTTATTTTGCAAGAATGGTATAAGAAAGGAACTAATTATGCTGAAAGGGACTTTCTGGGTCATTTTTAAAAATCCAGAAGAGTAAGTTTTTGGCCAGATGCAAATAGCAAGAAAGAAACCCCCTTAATTTCCAAATTTCCTTCAATTTCCCACACTTCTCATAGACCCTCTGGCTGAAGGTCTAATGGGGAACGCTACATCACATTTTGAAAGTAGAGCAACAGAACCAAGAAAGTGGAGAGGGGATGTGTAGGGAAAAGGGACTGGATACACGTGGGCTCAGAGTGCTCCTGATTATTTGTGAAACATGAAATGTCATTATTTTTCAAGCAGTGACATCAAAAGCTTATCAAGATCACAAATTTTTAAGCAAAGGTATGACCATAAGTTTGGGTGTTAGGGTTTTCCAAATGCCCATGTGGCTTGATCTCCAGCATAGTGTTACTGGGAGTAACACTGAAAACTCTACAGGGTCACTGGGAGTGTGTCCTTGAGGAGACGGTAGGATCTTATCCCCTTCCTCTTCTCTTCCTCGCCCCTGGCAATGAAGTGAGGGGTTTTGTTTTCTAGGTACTCCATCATCATATACTACTTTGCCACAGGCCCAAAAGTATAGGGGCCAAAAGTATAGGTCTGAAATCTCTAAAACTGTGACTGGGAACACAAGTCTCTCTCTTTCTCATGTATTTGCCATAGCAATAAAAAGCTGACTAACAAAAGCATATACCTTGGTCCCCCTTTGAGGTTATACAGAACTACTATTTTTTTTTCTTTTTTGTCTGTTTTGGTTGGCTTCATGGGCAGTATTCTCAGTAGCATTTTAAAAAAAACTAAAATGATAAAGAATTTTATTAAATCAGTGGTTTTGGGCTGTACATTATAATCACCTAGGGAGCTACAAAATCCACATCTCTTGGGTACGACCTATACAGCAGTAATTCTTAAAGCTCTCTAAGGAATCACAATGTACAGCCTAGTCTATCATATTTTTCTCTACATCACCACCCATTCTCCGTTCCTACACTACTCCCACCACTATCTGCATCACTAATATTAACTTTATTGGGTGCTTAATGAAGATTGGGTCAGACTTGGAAATGTTTCAGCTGGCTAAGAAATGTGTCACTAATTAACTCCCTCCTGGGGCTCAACTCAGGACTTACATGAGTAGACACAGGAGGAAAAATGCATACCTTTCTAGGTGGATATAAGTATGTGGAAGGCCTTCAGTGTTGGAATACAGCTATAATAACATGGTTTCATCTCCTGTTCTCTCATGTGAGATGACCCCTCCAGCAAGTGTGGCCTGTGACCCTCATCACCAGAGCCATCTGGCAAGGAAAGGATATTGATTCTGTAGGAGCCAGGCCACCCCCAGAGTGTAGTAAAGCATGACCAGAGCTTTTAGGATTTCCTCTTTCTCCTCGTTTGAGGTTGTTTTTCCCTTCCATGTCAAGAGTGTATTCTTGGCAGATTCAGCATGTTTCTTGGCTTGAGCTGGGAGGCCTGCAAGTGAGCAGCAAGAAGAAAGATATTAAAAAGGCATGTTCCTCTCAAAGACATTTCTGGGAGTTGTCTATAGTATCAGTTCTTAAGTTTGGCTATGAATCAGAACTATCTGGAATGCTTGTAAAGAACATAGATTCTTGTGGCACAGCACCTGACTGGCAAGTATGAGACCTGAGTTCAATTCCCAATACCCAAAAGAACGTAGATTCTTGGGCCCTGCCCTAAGCCTACTGAGTTGGAGGAATTTAGTAAAATAATGGAATCTGAGACTTTCTAATTTAATTCCACAGTGGTCCTTGTGCAAGCTCTCCTGGAAATAGTCTGTGAACCTGTCTGTAAATCACTGATAGAGACAGGAGTGGAACCTGCCTGTCCTCTTTCCAATTCTGCTGCTAATATCATGTGACCCTTTCAACCAGCAAAACTTCTTCTTCTTCCAAACAGCAAAGAACAACAATGGTCAAAGCTGCTCTTTACTATGCACATGGACATAATCTGGGAACAAACTATGTCATGCCACAGAGTGCCCAGCTATGAACTTTGTGGAAAAGGCATTCTATAAATATAAGGGCTTAAGAATGCAATTGTTTCCATCTGGGACTTTTGTAAAAATCAAAGATGAAGCTGGTGGTACTAACTGGTCACACACACACACACACACACACACACACACACACACACGCACACACAATCCAATTCCTTAATGCAATGAGACTCTTCACTAAAAAGACAAAGAGTAGGGTGGGAGATTTAGCTCAGCGGCATAAACACCTGCCTGGCAAGCATGAGGTCCTGAGTTCGATCTCCAGAACCATAAATAAATAAATAAATAAATAGACAAAAGGAACACCAGAGAATTGATAGTAGTTTCTCCTTGTTCTCCAACTAAAGGGTGGTGTTCCTGGGCACTTATGCTCTTTATTTGTTTAACAGAGGTAAACTTGAGAACATTCAGTACATAGTACTACTTCCTCATTTTTTAGCTTCACTGATATCTTTTCCCCTTTCCTGATGGAAAAGGGGAAGAAGCCCTGAGGAAAATAGGAAGAAAGGCCAGCAGAGGACACACTACTAGAGTTCTGTTCTATTGTACTAGAAACCATGGCTGATGTTCAGTTTCAACCCTCTACCTGTAGGCACCCAGGGACTGGTAAATATAGCCACACCTGCCAAACAGGCTCACTGTACCTCCACTCCTTACTCGACAATCCTAATTCCATTCTACGCAGTTTGTCTTGTCTTTGACCTTCAGAGACTGGTTTCATAGCATGGGGTGCAAATCCATAGCAATTGGGATACTTTGAAATGACTTACCTTTGTTGTTTGCAGCTCTCATATGTTCTACAAGGAGGACCTCATTAATATTCTAATGTGTGTATGAAGCTGGATGACTGTAGGAGTGTTAGGAAGGGAAGTAAGACAAGTCTGAAGGAGAAGTTTGAATGTAAGATATATAAAGTATGCATTGCATATGTAAAACCAAGTCTTGGATGCTTTCTATTTGTGATACAATAGCACAATACCCAGAAGACTGGATAACTTTAAGGAACAAATACTGATTTCTCAAAGTTCTGGAGTCTGGGAAGTCCAAGATCGAATCACAATCATCTAATTGGGCTTTCTTTCTGTGTCCTTAGATGGGAAAGGTGAAAGGGAAAGGAGACATTCAGACCATAACAGATGACAAAGTAAGCAGGTTGGATTTATCTGTCAGGTATTTGAGAGTTTTTATAGGTTATAAAAAACAAAGTATCAACTAGTAATCTGACAGAAACTCTGCTGGGACATCAGAAGCTAGGATTACTGCTTCACAAACCAAGACAATAAAGTAGGGAGTGGAGTCTTTTGCTCAAATATGCTGTTTTCCACAACCAGCAGGAGGAGTACAGCAACCAAAATAGGGTGACTCCCTGGGTGCTTAGAAAAAAAAAGGTGAACATGGAGAAGTACTGGAAGGTCCCATATACCTTTGCAGGACCACACCTATAATCCCAGCCTACTGGAGAGCCTGTAGCAGGAGAATCACAAGTTCCAGGCCAACCCAGGCAACTTATAGTATCTAGACTGAAAGAGTTTTGCCCTAGTATAAATTACTATACAGTTATGGCGGGGGTCTAATGTGGCAGAAGGCCAAAGTGTGGGAATGCCTACCACTTCCTGCTTCTTCTTCAGCCCTAAATGCACCTCCCTTCCTGTTTACACACACAGAGAATTCTAATCAGTTCCTCACATGTTATCAATAGCTACCCCATGCACCACTTCAACCAGAGGTCATATAACTCTCTGCCTTTCTGTATCTGTCAAAGGAGACAGCCCAGCCTCCATGGGTTTTGTGCTCCTTTCCACATCCTCAACTCAATAAACCTGTTTGTTTTGTACTTTTGCTTCTCTATTATGCCAGAATACTCTAACATAGACTATCTCAAAATAATATATTTTTTCAGTACTGGGGGTTAAACCCAGAGCTTTCCAACTAAGCGACAACCCCTTTTTAATTTGAGATGGTGTCATAAAGTCACTAAATTGCTCGAGCCAGGCTCAAACTTGCAATCTTTCCGTCTCACCCTCTCAGAGTGCTGAGATCACTGGCAGGCAACACCATGCCCAACTCGAAATAAAATAAATTTTGGAAAAGGATGGAGAATATAGCATAGTTGTAAAATGCTTACTTAACATGTTCAAAGCCATAGGTACAAAATCTAGTACCACAACAACAACTGAAAAGGGGGGAAAAAAGAAAGAAAGAAAATTGCCTTACATCGGCAAACACAACACCCCTCTGGGCTCCTGAAGAGAAAGCAAAACAACTACATTTGAGAAGGTAGTGCTGAGACTGTCCCCAAGGCTTTTCAGGCCTGCCTCCTCTCTGCCACAGTGCCTGGGGCTGGTGTGAACTCTCCTAGAGGAATACTTTTCCTCTAAACTCAGCAGCTAATTAATTAAACAGTTCCTTGACTTTCAGGCCCAACACTGCGGCCTTTCTAACAAAAAAGCCCAACTGGTGACCAATGGGGCTTGAGCAAACTGAACAAGGATCTTGATTTAAAGCTGTTTATTATACTTTAAAGTAAGCCCTAAGGGGAAAATCTCTCCTTTCATATTTCCAGAATCCCTCTGGTCTCCAAAGTAGGTTGCATACTCTCCTGTAGGTATGTAAGATGCCACAGGTGAAAAAAAAAAAATCAAAATGTCTGTGCTGTCTTTTTTTATCCTATTCTTTTTTCTACTTTATAACTATGTATAATATTTTATAGTACATTAATACTGTTGTACACAGTTTGTAATAAGTATATGTGTATGGAGAGTGGTTTTCTTTTAGTTATGGAAGCTATGAAGAGTTTGGACACTACTGTTAGACAAATGTTTCCCAATCTTTTCAAGTATGAAAGAGCTTTTTGTGTTTAAAAAATGTTCACATTGTGTCCTCTACTTTGTGATAAGAATTATTTTTATGGCACAAACTACTTAAAATTCATGACAAAAAGTATCACAAATTTTGTATTGGTAACACTTTGAAATGCATGTGCATTTTATTAATTTTTTAGACAGGGTCTCAGTATGTAGTATAGGCTGACCTTGAGCTCATTCTCTATGTAGCATAGGATGGCCTCAAAGTCATTGTGATCCTCCTGCCTGAGTCTCCTGAGTGCTGGGGATACAGGTGTGCACCACCAAACCTAGCATAAAACACCCTTGTTTATGTTAAAAACAATACTATATATCTCATGGTTTATTGCATCTATTTCTGGTGTACGCTACAGATTTATGATCTTTTTCCCTAACTCCAAGCCTTTCATCTTCAATCCCAGTGTCTGCTCCTAAATCAAGTAATTTTCTATTACTTGCACCCACCAGTGAAGGATACTACCCTTCTCCTTGCACTGACAGTGTAGCAATTGGAGGGATAAAAATCTTACGTGACAACAAGGCCTACTTTCAGGAGCCCAAGATTCAGGAATCTACACAAGGAAGTACTGATGACAGGGCAAAGCAGGTTCAAAGACTGTGCACAAAGTGCATCAGTCACAAAGTGCTTGGGTTTGAGTTAGGATTCTATCTTTAATGTCCATTACATGACTTTGACCAGAAAAATTCTGCTCTGAGCTACCCAGTGTCTTGAGGTTGCTAGCCTCAGCAGAAAGTAGTAGCTTTATCACTTGTGTTTAAGAAGTTACTCTGGCACCATGATTAAGAGAGCCAGGTCTAAAATGAGACTTTCCAGATAGCAACCCTGGCTTAGCTATTTACAGCTATCCATATAGCCTTAAACAAATTAATTAATCAACTGGTGCCTCAGTGTATCCACCCATAAAATGGCAGTAAAATACCTTTTTGCGTGCAGGATTCTGGCAGGAATTAATTTAATGCATGAAAAATGATGAAGCAGTGCCTGAATAAAATGAGTTTGAAGAAATACTCTCCATTATTATTATTTTTACCAGAGTTGATTTCTCTCATTGAGTAGTTTATTGTATCTTTTTTTTTATTTTGGACATTTTCATAGTACCACTTGCAAAATTTCTATTAAAGGGCAGCATTTTCAAACTTAGACTTACTTCAGGTAGGTATTAGGGTTTCTGCAGACCAGATTATCTGCTTTTTGTCACTCTCGGTTCTTGTTGTGACAGGTGTTTTTGTTTTGTTTAGTTTTGTTTTTGTTCCAACTATATAGCGTAAAATTATAACTTGGATGTCTTTTTCTGGATTTTGCAATACTTTCAACAGATCCATGAATACTCGGGAAGTTCCCCGTAATAACAGGCTAATTTATTCCTTCATTAATAAGCAAAATAACAGAAAACTGTGTGTCCATAGTACTCTATTCTCCTTTCTAAACAATTTGAAACAGCGTACCACCAGGGGCCAAACTGCCCTAGTGGTCTTTGCCTGCCCTTTTCTCAGATACTGTATCACAAGGCTCCATAGGATTATGTCCCCAGCAGTCAGCAGCAGAGTTCTAATTCTAGCATCTTTATCTCTCTCTCCATGCAAGAGCTATTGGCATAGTTTGCTTTACAAATGTCTTATATGCTTTACAAACATCTCATGTTCTCTTAAGAACTCCATCCCATGAATTACCGATTTTTAAACCTTCAATTCTAACTGGCTCTTTCCTTTCAAAAAATATTTTTACTGCATCTCCTACTCTCATAAAGTTATATTCACTTGATGTTATGGTTTAGATCTAGAATGTCCTCCAAAAGTCTCATGTATTCAGAGATGGGACTTTCGTAAGGTGACTGGATCTTGGGGGCAGTAGGCACATATTCACCAGTGAATTAATCTACTGATGAGGTCAAAGTTAAATGCGCTGTTAGGAGGCGGGACATGGTTGGAAGAGGTGTCACCTGGGCTTGCCTTCTGGTAGTATCTCCTTCCCCGGCTCCTCCCTTCTTTGCTTCCTGGCTGTCAAGAGGTAAGCAGTTTTCCTCTGTCATGCCCTTCAACAATATTTCTTGTCAACCATATTCTGAATCCCCTGAAACATAAGCTAAATTAAATTTTCTCCTTTTAAATTATGGGCATCCAGTGTCGCATCCAATAATGTAAAAGCTGACTAATACACTTGACTTTTCTGATATGGCTTCTACTCTAACCATAGTGGTGGAAACAGGTCTCTTGAGGGTCCCCAAATAAATAAACAAATAATCCTAATAAATTCCTAATAAATAAATCTAATCACAGTTTTCCTCAGTCTCCACTTTACTACAGGATCAGATATTTTACTTGTTTGATCCTGAAGTATTAAATCAACTTGGCTTTACTTCTCTAACAGTTTTCTTTTCTGCCAACTCTTTACCAGAGTCCTTTGTTCATATCCATTAATATGTTCATTGTCAAGCCTTTCAGTTTCTTCTTCTTGTTTTGCTTTTCAGAAGTTTCACCAACTCCTGTAATACCAACCTTGGCATTCATACGTCTAATTTCAATTTCCTTTCTCTAGTTTTGATTAAAGTCCTCCATGTTTATCATGTATGCTTTTTTTCTCTCAAGTTTTGGTCTCAAATGTCTCCCATCAAGTAAAAAGGTACTATGTTCCTCTCTTGCAATTCAAAATCAATATATCAAAATTTAGACTCATTATTTCCTTCCCAGTGCACTTCCTTTCATGACCTACGTATATGTGAAAATGACATCTTGAGGGACCTAAAACATCTAGGTTATCTTTGGCCATCATCTTTTCGTAACATTAAATTGAACAACGTGTCCTAACAATTCTTCCTTCATGACATGCTTCTTTTAATAATAATTTTTGAATAGGTCTTAGTTACTTTTCTCTCATTGCTGAGACAAAATACTTGATGCCCAAAATTAAAAAATGATAAGTTTATTTAGTTCACAGTTTATAGAGTTTTCAGTTTAAAATCAGCTAGTTCCATGGCAAGGTGGCACACAATGAAGAGCAATAGTCCATGGCTGCAGAAGATAGTGGAACAAGAGCAAAAAGGGGACAAAAAGGAGGAAGAAGTCACTTTCCCTCCCTTATATTGTACACAGGGTACCTGCTCCAGGGCAGGAGTAGCACTACACTGCCAATTTCAGCATTAGACGATGAACCAATCACAAACTCTAGATTCAGCTGCCTCTGAATAGTCCACCATGCTATGACTGCATGTGGTTTTGGGGGGTCATTCAGACACAAACCATAACAATAGGTAAATCACTTCTATGGTTGAAAAGTTAAATTATATAGAATGGCAAACATTGAGAGGTTTCAATCCCAATCTAGCTCCCTTTCACCACAAGCACCCTCCACATAACATTCTCATTTCATTTCATTCTTCTGTATCGTTCACTAAATCATAAACTCTTATTTTTTTCCCTCTCTTTCACAAGAAGAGACATATGATAACATTGTCACACACTCTATTCCCTTTTTCTTAAAGCTGCATCCTGGAGATCTTTCCTTAGTAGAATACGGAGGTTTTCTGTGCTCTTTTAAAAAGCTGCACATATTCATTTGGGTATGTACTAGTTCTCTACTGGTAGATACTTGGTTGTTTCCAATCTTTTAAACCATAAATAATGCAGCAAAGAATAATATTAACCATCTGTTATAAACATGTATTTAGTTTCCCAGAGAAGGGTTTCTAGTTAAATAATAAATGTATCTGTCCTTCATGTACTCTTGAATTCTTACCTTCTCACCAATTCCCTTGGGCATTAGCCTAGCGGGGTATATGTATGTGTGTGTGTGTGTTTCTGTTTTTTGTTTTGTTTTGTTTTGTTTTGTTTTGTTTTGTTTGTGACAAGATCTGGCTATGTAATTCTAGCTGGTCTTGAACTTGCTATGTGGCCCAGGCTGGCCATGAATTTGTAGCAATCCTCCTGCTTCAATCCTAAATGCTAAGGTTAAAGGCCAGGCTAGCATAGTTTTAGATCTAGGAGACTGAGATAGTTTTGATTATATTATTTCTAGATTAAACTTGCCAAAAAATATACTTCTACTTTTATTATCCTGCTAGAAAATCTCCAAAGTCCTTCTATATACCAAATAAATAACAAATTCCTTAGCCTGAATTTAAAATTCTACCATGATCTGCCCAATGCAATCTGTTTTCCAGGTTCAAATCTTAGCCAGACAAGGATACTTACTATTTCTGAATAGACACTGCACAGTTCTTCCAAATGGCTTTGCCCACTTATCTTCTTGTCCATCCGAAACACCCCCACTTTTCTTCTATCACTCAAACACTATTCATTTTTCATAGTCCTTACTATCTCAGCCAGGAATTACTTCACTCGGTCTTTCCAAAGCCCTTTACTTAAATAAACTACATGGCATGATTTCTTCTGTTGTGTTTGGTTCCCTAGATATCTCATTCTCCATAGTAGTTTGTAAGTTCTTTGAAGGTTTCTGCACATTATGTTTCCTAAAGTGCTCTTCATGATATTCCACATACACAAGTTTCTCACTAAATACTCATCGAAAGATTCTTTATTGAGAAAAATCAGCCTTTGGGTTTGACCCTCTCCTCCACCTCCAAAGGAGGGAAATGAGGAAAGTGAATCTGCTAGCTATAAAACATGCACATGTACAGCAATGTATGAATACACACATGTCTTGCATACACAGAAGGCTGGCTCATACATTCTGTCCATTTTAAAGCAGTTACAGGATGAATAATAGCAAAACTAAGTGAAGCTCAGTAAGTACTTAATCCCTCTCAAAGTTTTGCAATTTTTCAAAGATTCAGTCATTTTATTCCATGGAATAGGCACTAAGAAAGTATAAGGGAAGAAAGCAGGTAAGGACCACAACTGAAATAAGAGGTACTGGGCTACTCTTAAGGAAAGGTCACAATCATAATCCATTCTATGGCAACTCTGGCCAGGGTGTCATCTAGGCACACGCATAGCATGAGTACCTCAAAAACTGTTTTTCCTGTCTAGGAAAAACAAACAGGAAACCCTCCTTTATGGGAAAACTTTTTCCTCCTCCAACTTCATATGTCACATGCAGGGAAAAAAGGATATTACCACTATCTTTTTTGAAGTGACCTACTTATCCATTTTAACTCAGCTTGGAATCAAACTGTAAAAATAGTCTGTCTTCTCTGCCATTAAGTGAGGAATTTTCCTTAGCTACATCAGACTTCTCTCAGAATATAACATATATCCTAAAGATCACTTCACTGTGACCTTACTATTACTTATAACATCACCTTTCCCAATGTCAACCATGTGTGATCTTTGAACTTAAATAGCCAATGAGCCTAAAATTACATTAAGAACAAATGAATGTAAAAGGGTGTAAGGAGCACCTTAGACCCTTCCTTAAGAAGCAATACATATGCTGAGATTAATAACTGAGACATGAGTTCAATTTTAACTTTATTCAAAGTTCTGATTTGTGATATCTAGACTCATTATGCCCTAAGTGTATTGGTCCCCTTTTCTTATATTTCTCAAATTTCTTAGGCTTTCAACCACCTCAGATTGATACCCAAGAGACACTCGAAAAAGTCCTATGGTAGTAGTTCATTTCTATCAAATAATAATGTGATGATTCATATTTGTGTAAGGGATTCTTCTAGAATAAACAGGAATCTAGTTCATATGCACATGGGGCTTCTATTTCAGAGGCAGAGGCATTTCAACAAACATTATGTGAGTATCTGAGGACAGTACAGTAAGTTCCATTATAGAAAGGAATATAATTCACATGGGAAGATATGGTTGGTTAAAGAGCAGAAGATCTTGAGCTGGCCATGACAAATATTTTAGAAATTCATTTGTGCCTCAGTCAACAAATATTTACTGAGCTTCTACTGCAAAGTACCTGACCTCATAGAGCTTTACATTAGATTCTGGTTTCAGAAAATAGATTCCATCTTGAACTCCTACACGAGACACCTTTAAGAAACACCTCTTCTCCAAGATATAGGCCCTATCTTTTCCTTCCAGGAAATTGAATTTAATCTTTGAAATTCAAGTCCTATTACTGGTCTGCTTTCATGATGCTCCATGTACACAGCTGCCTGCCCCTGTTCTACTGACCTGTGGCTGGACCTCTAGACAGTCTTTTGTGTTTTAGTGTCTCATTTACAGATGAAGGATAATAATAGTAACCCTCTCCAAGGAATATAATGAGTGCTAAATAAAATTTCCTTGCCATATACTGTACCAAATACCCAATAACTATCATCATCACCATTATTATCTTTACTGTGTCTCTTATCTATAGACTATACTTTCTTTTGATGAGGTATTAGCTGGGGGTGGGAAGGTGCCTTCTCATTTATCCCCATGCCTTAAGAGGTTCATTTCAGTCTTATAGTATGGCCCAACCAGACCCATCTGGGGAAACCAAGTACCTCTCAGTGTCAGGTAGCCATAAGCCAAGTTGGCCAAAGCCTGTGCACATTTCCAGTGTTCTTCTCCAAAGATAATCCGAGAGAGGATGACACATCGTATCAGCTCTCTGTTTGCCTGGGTATTCTGTAGAGGACAAAAGTCGTTATGACTTTAGGAAAGGAAGAAAACCTCCGACCAATCACAGGAAGATAGGACTAGATTTCCCTCATGTTTTTTTCCTTCTTATTCCTTCTCACTCCACATACAAATGCTATCAAGACCAGTTGACTCTATTCTACTCTTGTATCCTGAAAACAAGTTCTTATATTCATTTCCCACTGAGTAGTTAGCTTCAGCTACCCTCATCTTTTATCTGACTGGGCATTTCAAACAGCAACAGGACCAAGCAAACATCAAATTTAAGTTTAACACTAGAAGCACAAACCCTTCAAGGACAAGTAGTGAACCCTGTATAGAACTAGAAGGTGGCTATCTGACCACAATCTGTTTTCTTCTGCTTAACAAAGAAATATAGCATATTCTTTTACATGCTTCCCTCTGCAGTGAAGGTAGGATTTCTTTAATCATGGGCATATTTTCAAATGGAGCAAAAATCTAGTAACTTTTTTGTTTGTTTTACCATTTTTTCCTTAAGCAGTTGAGCTACTTTCTTCTGGGACTGAGCTAATTTGTCTCTAGGAAAAGACAAATTAGTAGCCCTCTCCTCTTTCTGGACTGTAATGTCTTCTTCACTCTCTTCAGACTCAGAAGTGGGATACAGTTCACCTGTTTGCTGGTATTCTGGAGTCTTGGTTTGCTGTGACCTATGGAAATGAAAGGCACATGGACTCATGTTGTTCAAAGTTAAAAATGAAAGCTGCTGCTCTCTGTTATGGTTTGTGTCTAGATACCCCCCTCCCCAAGCTTCATGAAGTCATAGAGATTTCCAAGGTGGCTAAACATAGAGTATATGATTGATTTGTATTGCAATCCCAGGATTAAGGGTAGGTGATTGCTAGATCAGTCCACTGACTGGATTCACACTGCCCTAATCTTAGTAATCTGGATAAAATATAAGAGACAGAGATTGTTTTGCTCTCTCTTGTTGCTTTTGCCATTCATGAAAGGTTGCCCCTCTGCTATGTACCAACCTGCCTTGCAACCAGCTATGAATTGAAACCCCTACAAACCATGAGATAAATAAACCCTTTTAACTGGATGTCACGTATTTTGTATCAGCAAAGAGAAAAGTAGCTAAGACACTCTCTCAACTGTGGACTAGGGATATTTTCTAAATTAAACTTCAAAGAATAAAGATAAGTGGTAAACTCATGTTACTCTCCAAGCTCAGCATCTAAGGCAGTAATGTGATGATTCAAATTAAAGGTTTGGTGAACATGTTCCCTGTAGCAGAGTCACAGCTCTGCTGCACACTAAGCACAAAACCCTAAAAGCTTACTCCTTAATATACTTCTCTGTATATTATATTATATTGTAATATAAATACCTACCTTACAGAAGATTAAATAACATAATACTGATAAATCACTTAGTATAGTAATTGGTATTTAGAAAATATTCTTTAAATGTCAATTACTACTATTGTCATTAGCTTCATGACTTCATTTCTTCATATACAAAATAAGAATATTAATTGGAAGATCTCAAAGATCCTAAAAGTCTATCCAAATCAGGGCAGACAACAAATACAGTAAAATAAGAGAACTAACATTTTGAAGTTATGTATCACAAGTCTTCTTTGATAAATTTTATTTAATTTTAATTTTATTTTAAAGAGAATAAAACAAAAGAGGACAGAACAAAGCAGATCAGAACAGAACAATATAAGCAACATAGCACTTCACAACAAGACAACCGGATATTAACAGTAGCTACCATGTCTCTTTCTTTGAAATAGTTGAGCATAGCCTCACACAAAATAATATCAAATGTAACAAAATAGTATAAAACCATTCAAGAGAATGAGAGTATTACAGGGCATTCTGAACCAAATAACAGAAAATAAACAATGGCTACTATAATACCACATTTTCCATAAAAATTTGTTTATACTATCACATATGTTAAAATCCAATAAGACACAACATGATGGAACCTATGGTAATAGAAGAACAAATTATGGTAGGACTTCAAAGCAAGATGATATTAAATCAGCAATGGCTACCATAATGTCTTGTTTTCTTCAAAATAGCTATTTATACCATCACACATAATAAAATCAAACAAAACAGAATAAAACCATTCCAACTGATGAATGAAAACATTATAAGGCTTCAAAGCAATATAATGTGGAATCATGATTACACTAAAATCTTATGTATTCTTACCATTTCTTACACTAGGGAGACTATACGGTATTTATACACGTGAGTTTGATTTATTTTGCTTATGAGTATGCACTCAAGTTGCATCCCTTTATTTATAAATATCTCAATGTGATCATTCTTTATAGCCGAGTAGTACTCCATTGTATAAAAATACCACATCTTTTTTGTCCATTCCTCAGTTCATAGGTACTTAGGTTGTTTCCAAGATCTGGCCATTACAAATTGTGCTGCTATAAATATGGGTGCACATATACTACTGTGGTATGATGTTTTCAGTTCTTCTGGGAATATGCCTAAAAGTGGAAAAGCTGGATCAAATGGAACTTTCAATTCCAGCTTTTTGAAGAATCTCCGGACTGACCTCCACAGTGGTTGCACCAGTCTACACTCCCACCAACAGTGCAGAAGAGTTCCTTTTTCCCCCGCAGTCTCTCCAGCATTTGTTGTTGGTAGTTTTCTTTATCCCGACCATTCTTTCTGGAGTGAGATAGAATCTCAGTGTGGTTTTAATTTTCATTTCTCTAATGACTAATGATGATAAACATTTTTCATGTATTTATTTGCCATTAGTATTTCTTCATCTGAGAACTGTGTATTCATCTCAGATGCCCACTTTTGCATCGGGTCTTTGAATTTTGGGGGTCTGATTTTTTTTAACTCTCTATATGTTCTAGACAGAAACCCTTTGTCTGAGGGACAGTTCACTAAGATTTTTTCCCAGTTTTTGGGTTTTCTTTTCACTATGCTAGAGATTTCTTTTGACATGCAGAAACTGTTTAATAAGACGTGATCCCAGTTATTGATTCTGGGAAGTATTTCCCATGCGGTTTGATTCTTGTTCATGAATTCTCTATCTACCGCTATGTCTTCAAGATTTTTACCTACTTTGTCTTCCAACAGATTCACTGTTTCTATTTTAATATTTAGCTCTTTGATCCATTTAGATTTTAGTTTAGTATATGGTGATAGGCATGGGTCTAGTTTTAGTTTTTGGCATATGGATAGCCAATTTTTCCAGCACCATTTTTTAAAGAGACTATCATTCTTCAAGTGAACATGTTTGGCCCCTTTATCAATGATAAGGTGGTTGAGTGTGTTTGTAGTTCTGGTTGTATCTTCCAATCTATGCCACTGATCTTCAGATCTGTTTTTATTCCAGTACCATGTTGATTTTATTACAGTAGCTTTGTAGAACAACGTCAAGTCAGGGGTTGTGATGCCTTCTGCCTTGCCTCTGCTATTTAGAATTGCCTTTGATATTCTAGGTCTCTGGTTCCAGATGAATTTTAGGAGTGATTTCTCTAGCTCTGTCAGGTATGTTAATGGTATTTTTACTGGGATTGCATTGAATCTGTATAACAATTTTGGGAGAATGGTCATTTTTTTTCTTTTTTTATTTTAAAGGGGGTAAAATTTAACACAACAAAACAGAACAAAATGGGACATAAGAAAGCATAAATCTCAAAGCTAGACAACCAGAGATCTTCACTATCTATCATATTGTCTCTTGTTTTCTTCCAAATGGTTGTCCATATCTTTGTATACGGAGAGTTCATACAAAACAACATAAGCCAATCTTTCACAAGATGCCCAGTTCACTGGCTCCCCCTTGCTAAGGGGGGGGGCATGGGACGGAAGATGGGATGACATGAGATGTTTGATTCTCAGCCCATGTGCCAGCAGACTCACAGCCACTCACCAGAGAGGGGGGTAGTTTCTTGTTCTCCCGGAACCCCAGGTCGCCGCCTGGTGCAGGTCCCGAGATGCCAGGGTCTCTCTCTTGCCGGCTGCTGAAACCTGCCACACTCACAACCTCCCACCAGAGAGGCGAGGAATTCCTTGTTCTCCAGCACCCCAGGTCACCGCATGGTGCAAGTCCCAAGACGCCAGTGTCTCTCTCTTGCGGACCGCTGAAGCCTGCCACACTCACAACCTTTCTTTTTGATGAATTGACCATTACATTTCCAAAGTTCTGAAATGGCCAACAGACCACAGAAAGAATTCTCTTTAGGCTCCTATTTGAGACCATCAGCTATAGCAATCTGCTGGCTTTGATTCTGGGCCAGAGAATGGCCATTTTAACATCATTTATTTTTCCAATCCATGAACAAGGGATGTCTTTCCATTTTCTGAGATCCTCTTTGATTTCTTTTTTCAGGGTATTATAATTTTTCCTGTATAGCTCTTATACTTCTTTTGTTAGATTAATTCCTAAGCATTTCATTTTTTTGGATGCTAGTGTGAAGAGTGTGCCTTGTCTTATTTCTCTCTCAGTGATTTTGTTGTTAGTGTATAGGAATGCTATTGATTTTTGAGTACTGACTTTGCATCCAGCTACATTGCTGAATTTATTTATTATATCTAGGAGTCTTTCAATAGAGTTTTGGGGTCTTCAATGTAGAATATCATGTCATCTGCAAATAATGATAATTTAACTTCCTCTTTTCCTATTTTTACTCCTTTTATTTCTCTTTCTTGTTTCATTGCTCTCGCTAGTATTTCCAGCACTATGTTGAATAGGAGCAGTGATAAGGGACATCCTTGTCTTGTGCCTGATTTTAAGGTAAAGGCTTTCAGTTTTTGGCCATTGAATATGATGCTGGCTATTGCTTTGTCATAGATGGCCTTTATCATATTGAGGTAATCTATTCCAATTCTCTGTAAGGTTCTTATTATGAATGAGTGTTGGACTCTATCAAAAGCTTTTTCTGCATCTACAGAGATGATCATGTGGTTCTTACTTTTGGCTCTATTGATATGGTAGATTATATTTATTGATTTACGTATGTTGAACCATCCCTGCATTCCTGGGATGAATCCCACTTGGTCATGGTTTATAATCTTCTTGATGATTTGCTGCATCCTGTTTGCCAAAATTTTATTGAGAATTTTTGCATCTATGTTCATTAGGGAGATTGGCGTATAGTTCTCTTTTTTAGTTGGGTCTTTCTCAGGTTTTGGTACTAGAGTAATATTTGCTTCCAGGTATGACTTAGGAAGAACTGCTTCCCTTTCAATTTCACTGAAGAGTTTGAGAGTGTCGGCTTTAAGTCTTCTTTGTATTCTTGTAGAATTCTGCAGTGAATCCATCTGGGCCTGGGCTCTTCTTTGTTGGTAAGGACTTAATTACATTTTCAATTCCATTAATAGAAATTGGGTTATTCAGCAGTTTCACATCTTCTTGACCCAGCTTTGGCAGTTCATATATTTGTAGGAATCTTTCTATTTCTTCTGTGTTATTGAACCTGTGAGAGTAGAAGTTTTCAAAATAGATGTTGATAATCTTCTGTATTTCCACAGAGTCTGTAGTGACTTCACCTTTTTCATTCCTTATTGCAAGAATTTGAGTTTTTTCTTTCCTTTTTTAATAAGGTTGGCTAGGGGTTTATCAATTTTATTTATTCTTTCAAAGGACAAACTCTTTGATTCATTGATTCTTTATACTGTTTTCTTAGTCGCTACTGCATTAATTTCTGCTCTGATCTTTATAATTTCCTCCCTTCTTTTGGCTTTTGGCTTGGCTTGCTCTTCTTTGTCTAGATATTTGAGGTGTAATATCAGGTTGTTTATTTGTATTCATTGTGTTTTCCTAATATGGGAACTCAGTACAATAAATTTGCCTCTGAGGACTGCTTTCATTGCATCCCACAGATTCTAGTAAGTTTTATTTGTATTTTTGTTTGCTTGTAGATATTGTTTAATGTCTTCTTTAATTTTCTCTGTGGCTCACTGATTGCTCAAGAGTGTATTATTTAATTTCCATGTGTTTGTGGGTTTTTGCAGTTTCTTTGATCATTAATTTCTAGTTTCATGGCGCTATGATCTGATAATATGCAAGGGATAATTTCAATTCTTTTGCATTTACTTAAATATGTTCTGTGGGCTAGTATATGGTCTATTTTAGCAGTCCCATGTACTGCTGAAAAGAAGGTATATTCTGATGTTGTTGGATGGAACACTCTGTATACGTCTATCAAGTCCATTTGTTCATAGGTGTGATTCAGTTCCATTATTTCTTTGCTGATTTTCTGTCTAGTTGATCTGTCCCTTTGTGTCAATGGTGTGTTAAAGTCTCCTGTTATAATCGTGTTATTGCTTACTTGATTTTTCATTTCTGTTAGTATTTGCTTTATGTAGCTGGGTGGTCTGGAATTTGGTACATATATATTTAAGATTGTTATCTCTTCCTCTTGAAGTTTTCCCCTAACTAGTATGTAGTGACCTTCTTTATCTCTTTGGATCATTCTTGGTTTGAAGTTCACATTGTCTGCAAACAGAATAGCTACTCCTGCTTATTTTGGGGTTCCTGTTGCATGAAGTATTGTTTTTCATCCTTTGACTTTCAGTCTATGAGTTTCCTTTTGGGTAAGATGGATTTCTTGTAGACAGCATATGGTTGGATGTTGTTTCTTGATCAATTCTGCCAGTCTGTTTCTTTTAATTCGTGAGTTAAGGCCATTTACATTAATGGTTATAACTGTTATATACTGGTTTATTGTTGACATGTTATCTTTCTGCTGTTGTATCTTTACCTTTCCATTCTGTTTAATTGTCTGCCTTGCTTAGTGGTTTTTTTCTATGTCTCTCTAGAATGTCTTTCAGTATTATTTGCAGGGTTGGTTTGGTTATCATGAAGTTCTTCAGCTGTTCTTTGTGATGGAAGTATCTTATTTCTCCATCCATTTTGAAGGACAGATGTGCAGAGTCCATTAGTCTGGGTTCGAAGTCATTTTCCTTTAGGATCTGAAATACTTTACTCCATGCTCTTCTGATTTCATTGTTTGTGTTGAGAAGTCTGCTGTGATTCTGATAGGTTTTCCTTTATAGGTGATCTGTCTTTTCTAACAGCTTTTAATATTCTGTTTTTTATGTTGGATGTCTGGGATGGTGATAATTATATGTCTGGGTATAGTTTTATTTTGGTTATGGCTATTTGGAGTTCTATATGCTTCACTAATCCATATGTCAGTTTCCATTTTCATGTTTGAGAATTTTTTAGCTATTACTTCTGTAAATAGCCCCTTGATATCACTTGTGTTGTACCCTTCCTTTTCACTTATCCCTATTAATCTTATGTTGTTTTTATTTGCATCATCTTGCGCTGTTAAATTGTTATTTTCTGATTCCTTGTGATTGTTAAAAGATCTTCCCTTTCCTGTTCACTAGCTGCAATCTTATCTCCAAGGTCTTAAATCCTATCTTCACTTTCATTGAGGCAGTTTTGACAACTTTCAATAGAATTTTTGATTTCCTGTATATCTCTTTGAATCTGCTTTATGCATCCTGTTTGTTTCTCATAGTGTTCATTCAGGGATTGTATCTGTTTGCTTTGTTCCTCTAATTTTTACCTGTGCCTTCTTTAGATGTGTTCAGTATTTCTTTCAATACTTTTATCATTTCTTCTTTTACCTAGGAGATTATTTCTGATTTGAGTTTCTCTGTAGCTTCCCCAAATTGCTTCTTTATTTCAGTTGATATCATTTCAGTCATTTCAGGTGTATGGCTTGTATTTTCTTTTATGTACATGGCTTCTAGGCTTTCTTGGGATGGGCTGGAGGTTTGAGATTGCATTTTGGTCCTTCGTCTTGTCATTTTCCTATATTTCCGTGCTTTGAGTGATGTTCCAAAGCTTCCCCCAGGTGTGTTGGAAATCACCTCCTGTGCCCTCAGCTCCTGGGACTGAATGAATGTCACTGAGTATGGCCCAGTCAGGCCCACGAAACCTCCTGTGCTCAGTCCAGTGTCCTAGGGAGCTAGGTAGCCACTTGACCGCTGGGAGCAATGGTCTCAAATTCTCCCTGGGCCAGTGCCAGTGTGCTGGCACTTACCTTGCATGGCCCTGACTCCCTCTGATAAATTTTAAAAGCTTCAACATGTCATGGTAAATTAACTAAAGAGGATGTGGATCCCACAGTGAGTCTAGCACAGTCAGAAAAGAAATTGTCTTCTCAGTTGTGTTAAACTAAACACAGTAAGAATGAACTGAGTCAGTTGAAAAATCAGTCTCTGTCTCTCCCTTCCTTCTCTTTCTCACCTTCACATACAACCACACAATGTAGAAGAGCTCTGAATGTAATACTAATCCTAATTGTGAAGAAATAATTAGAATCATAAAATCAAAAGAATAATGTTACACAACCAAAGAACTAACCATATCCTAATATTACCAGAAAAATGAAGTAACCCAGAAGAAAAAGAATTCTGATACTTTAAGAACAACAAAATTAATCATAAATAAGTCTTCCAAAAGACTCATCTTTGTATTCACAATAAGATTACAAAGTGCAGCTATCATAAAGTTTTAAACATCATAATTACTTTGCTTTTCCACTGATTATATAAGTAATGAATGTTTACAACTTTTATTTTTAAAAGGCAATTTAGAAAAGTCTGACAGGAAAACAATGTTGAGTACGATCTTTTATGACACATTTTAAAAAGGACATGCTAACATGCATCCAGAGGCCCATTGTCAATATCTAATCCAGAGACACAAAGGCATTCCAGGCCATGTGGACAAGAAAGCAACATTTCCTCAAATGTGAAATGTACTTATTTTTTCTAGTACTGGGAATTGACCCCAGCCTCCTGTATATGTTAAGGAAGTGTCCTACAGCTAAGCTAGATCCCCATTCCAAATCCACATTTTTAACTTCAACTCTTACATAGCATTTAACTTCATGATATTTTGTGAGATGAAGTACAATTACTGTGTGTTATCCAACAATCACTAGCCATGTATGTCCATTAAGCACAAAAATGTGGTGAGTCAGATGTGAGACGGGTTAAGTACAAGATATGGAATTTTGAAGGCTTAACCATAAAGTAAATATTTCATTAATAATTTTATATAATAATATTCTGGGTATAATGTACACATAGAATTAAAATTCATCTCTTTGTTTCCCTTTTTAATACGTGGTTCACATTTATGGCTTGCATTATATATTTCTATTTGATGAGAAAGATAGAGTAATGGTTCTCAGCTAAGAATGGTTTTACTCCCTGGGGCCATCTGGCAATTTCTGGAGCTATTTTTGGTTGTCAAGACTGGGGCAGTGATACTAGCATTTAGTGAATAGAAGCCAGGGATGCTGCTAAATATCCTACAATGCATAGCATGGGCCTTCATAACAGTTATTTGACACAAAGTAGTGCAAAAGTTGAGACACCCTGTCTAGAAGAATGATTAAAGGGAGAACAGACTCTGGAGTCAAGCAGACTAGTTTCAGGACCACTAACTAGCTGTATGACTTTAGGAAAACTGCCTAATCTTTCCTTGATTTATATTCCTCATCTAGAAAATGTATTGTCAGTAGCTTTTCACAGGATTGCTAGGGGACAGGCACATAATAATGTGCTTAAATAAGTATCAGGCATTACGATGTGAACATTTTTATTTACTCAGTTTTTCTTTATTTCAAAAAACAACTTAGTCTTGTTATTTTCTCTAAGCCATTACTAGCCATGTTTTTTAGTTTCTTGTCTTTTTTTAAAATAATTTTTACATTTAAATTTAATTTTTTCTTACATTAGAGAAAAAACAATTATCTTCCATCTTAAAATATAAGTTATAGATTCAAGTGAATATAATACGGTAACTAATATTAAATCATACTGCAGACACGGAACTTTCTTTTGTAATGTGCTTGATAAGTTTGTCACCCAGGCTTTTTTTAAGTGAGAGGACCCAGTGTTTTGGGAGACATCAAATAGCAAGTATGATGTCAAAGCCCTCTAGTACTTACAGGTTGAAGCAGAAGTCCCAGTCGGTGTCATTGCTAACTGTTGGGATGCGAATGGGATTGGCGTGCATCTTTTTCCTAACAAGAATCATATGTGAGGTCAGCTTTGGGAGACTAAGGCTTAGGTCAGAGTTTGATCTATGTTCCCTGAGTATATGCTATTAACATCAAATTGAAACTAGCAAATACAGTTCACAAATAAACTATTTCAAACTCACATTTGGTGATCTCCCTATAGAGAGTAGAAATTAGAGGCAGATGACAAATTAAAGGAATTAAAAATTTCCACCTCATTTCAACTCCATTTTACTTCTCCTAAATGCCCCAACTTGTTTTTACCCTTTAAAAAGTTACACCTTTCCATCTGGGTCAGCCAAACTATGCGCACCTACTCAGAACTCCAGTATGTTTGACAGACTTGAAGGAAAGAAGAGCCAAGCAGAGCAATCATCTCTCAGTACTAAATGGACAGCCAGGTTACAGGTTAATTCTCCACCTTCTTCCTGGGGTAATTTCACTATCGGATAGGAAGTCTAGTTAAGACACTAACCCACGCATGTATTCTGGTTGCTGCTAGGCTCAAACATATGATGAAAAATGTTTGTGAAATTCATTTCTCAAAGCCATCTCTGAGGCTTCAATTGAACCCAAATCGACCGCACAGTGACTTATTGAACATTAACACCCACCTAGGCGCTCGTCATTTGGCTCTACAGAATGTCACTCATTCCCACGGGATCCTTCTTACTTCATGACTCTAAACTTCAAATCAGAAGGGAAGACTCGCTAATTTTTCTTTCTAACCCCTACTTTCAAACCTATGGCCAGGGCAATAGGTTCTGTTTCATCTCTCACACTCCAGTACCGTGCCATAGGCTCTGAATTAGGCCACCCGATTTGGGCCCTTCTCTCAAGTACAAAGCGCTTCCTCCTTTTAGGGAACCTGTTCCTCGCCAACCTCTGAAACTCAGCCCACACGCGAGAGCTTGTGCTTCTCACGGGCTGCCCGAAGCCCCATCGCGCGTGCGTGCGCACAGCACTCAGTGCGCGACTCAGGCGAGGTGAGCCCGGCGCTGCGCACCTTGCAGAGGCAGAGCAGCCAGGCCCCGGAACTGGGCTTCGCGGCTCCTGGAGCCCGACCGGTCCGCTTCAGCGGGGGACGTAGCGTCCGGGTCCGGCCGACCTCGTTCCGGGAACCACAACTGTGAGAGGTAAACGGTCCACTTTTGGAGCTTGCCGCCCGGAATACAATGGAGTTGCCATGCGAACCGAACGCGGAGGGGCGGGGCGCTGGCGCCCGTTGCCGCGGCGACGCGGGGCACTTCCGTTCTCCCGGAATCTGGCTGCGACCCAGGCGGTCCACGCTGCCAGCCGAGCTAGTTGATCCGCGGGCGTGGCCTCCGCCGCCTCAGGCTTGTCCCAAACTTGCCTCCTTGCGCTTAATTGTCCAGTGGTGTTTGTCGCATAGAATCGTTCCTCACGGAGAAGAAGGTGCGGGAAGAGCGGGTAAAACTCCTCAGAAGACGGGAAGGAGGGCGGAGCTCGGGGCCCGGCTGGTTTAAAGCCGTGACATGCTTTTCCGAACCCCAGAGAAACAGGCTCTGATAGGATAACTATTGCCAGTGCCGGCGCCATCTGGGTTGCCTGTCCTGGTAAGACTGGAGTTAGGCTTCTTTAGGAGAGTCCAGGAAGGGAGTAAGTACGAAATGGGCCACTAAGGTTACCAGGGAGGTGGACACGTTTAGCAAGCACCACAAAGGCCTAAATTATGCAGCCATATATTCTATATATAGGTGTGAACCCATTCATGGCCTCATACACACAGTAGTAATGCACACAGGGGCAGGAGAAATTATGATCTATACCCAAATGAACAGCACTGGTGGCTCTGGCACCCTTTATTTAAGGGTGTTATCGTGAACCCTACATTGATAGGGTCAGTGATAAGTCAAGTTGGAGCGGATATCTCTCTCACTTTCAAAAAAAAAAAAACAGGTTAAGTAGAAAGAAGGAAAATATTTACTGAGCTCTTAAAAGATGGAATTTTCATTCGGTGTGTGTTCTTTCCAATTCTAGGGTATAAGTTTATTTGCCATTGATCCAAGGCTGCCAAAAAAACCTTTTCTACGTCAGAAGGATTATTTAAACGAGCTTACTTAAATATCTCTTAGCTCAAACCCGGATAGTCTGTTGTTTAAATCTGTATCCGCAAGCTCCTGAGCCAAAATTTTGTAAATATTCCACCTTGTTCTTTGCAAGAGAATCTTTAGTATGAAGTAATGATAAGACCAGTGAATTCATTTCCAAGATGTTTTTTGTTTTAACTCCAGGTGGCTTGGGACAGGTCTCATGGATCTCAGTTTTGAGTACATAGTGAGTACTTGTACCACTTGCTTTCCTAAGCCTCTTCCAATTCCAGGATTCTGCAGGGAATTTTGTGACTCTGTAAGTGTCTAACATTTGTGTAAATAAAAAGGGGAAAACCTTTTTCTTTTCTAATGCACTTCTTTTACCCATTATCAAGTGGGGAATCATGACACTGAAAAAGTTTTAGTGCTCTTTCTAGGAAACGGCTATAACGTTCTAAGTGTACTACTAAAGGAAGTAGGCTTTCCTAAACACTTGCTTTTGCTGACCGCTGGGAAGAGAAGTATGGTACCAGAAGAGACACTGAATTCCCTTTCCTAAGGCCAATACTCTGATGCTGCCTCCTTTTAATTAGCTCTGACTAGAAGCATGTTACTCTTTATTTGTAAAATTATAAATCAAAGAGAACCTTAGGGACTCTTGAGTTCCAAACCTCTGTGATACTCCCCTTGCCCTCTTAACTCTGTCCCAAAAATGTTAAGCATTGTTGTAGTGTATGCATTTTAGAGTTGTTCACTAGCTCTGAAACAGAACGCCTGTATCCTGGTTGGCAGCGCTTTTACAAATGTACACTAACATTCCCTTAGTATCAAGGTAAAAGCATTGGTATTGCAAAAATCACACAAAGAAAGCATTTGTAGAGGGTACTTCTAGACTCTTTCAACTGCATATCCAAATATGTTTATCTCCAAAATGTTTCAGTCCAGGAACTGAAATGTAAGAAGGAAATCCGAATATATGTTCTCTTGGAACACAGTTTTGGCCTCTCAAGACAGGGTTAGATGCTTTACTTCTGAACCCCTAGTGTTCTGTCCCCAAGCTCATCTTGAGACACTGTGTTGATACTTATGTGCCAGATACTGTTCTGAGCATTAAGAAAGCAGAGATGAACAAATAGATAAAGATTGTACTCTGTGACCTATTTTAGGTGACAAAAAACAGGGATGTTAATAAGCATTATAGTTTCACTGCTAGTTAGAAAAAGGCATGTGACTTAGATAGTAGACAGTAATGTTTGTATGGATTTGAAAAAAAGCCTCCACTGACTCAAAGCCCTGCTGAGTACAGCTCTTGAAACTGAGGGCAAGGGTTCCCCAAAAGGCCAAGGCTCTGCCCAGGCTGGAGAAAATGGGAAGTAGACCAATAGCCTGTTTCAGGACTTGACTCCCTCAGCTGAGGGAACCACCTTGTATTCTACAGTGAAGTTAAGCATCTCTGACAAGATAACACTGAACAGCAATCTCAAGGAAATGAGGGAAAAGACTATGCAAACATCTAGAACATTCTAGAATGTTAACAGCAAATACAGTGACTCTAAGGCAGGGCACATTTAATGAAGTCAAGAGACAGTAAGAGGCCAGTAAAAATTGGAAGGTCACAGGAGACTGGGTAAAGTACAGGGTATCAGGCCATGAAGGTCCTCATAGGGAATAAATCCACTCCTCCCATGAATACTCAACACTTGTGAGCCAACAGGCCATTTGCACAGCTGCAGCTAAGTAGGGACTGTTCTCACCATGGAGCCTATAGCATTCAACACAGGGAAAATGATACGTGTTCAGTAACATTTGCTTTATTTTTTAAACTTATTTTTAGTTCATATTTGTCATACATAAAGGTCACATTCATCATAATGGATTTGTAGCTGTACATATCTTAATTCTCCTTCCCCCATTCCTTTCTCCTCCTTCAATCCTTCCTCCACTCCATTTATACAAGCTTTGTATTTTTTCCTTTCATTGTTTTTCCTTTTCCCTTCCCCTCTCCCCCTCTCTTGTTCCCTTTCACAATAATATTTGTTAAACTGAATCATCTTTGGGATTAGTAGATTCTGGCCTCTCAGTGTTTGTGATCAGTTTCCGATTGTTGCTGTAACAATTCACCACAAATTGTTGTTGACTTGAAAAGTGATTATATGGTAATACAATTCTGTAAGCCAGAAATCTAAAATGGCTGTCATTTGACCAAAGACAAGAAATCAGCAACAGTGATGCTTTGTTTTATTTATTTATTTATTTATTTTTGTACTAGGAATTGAACTCAGGGCTTCATGCTTGCTGAGCAAGGGCAAGTGCTATACCGCACTGAGCTGCCTTTCTGGCAAGACTGGTTCTTTCTGGAGGCCCCAGGGAAATTATTCGGATACCTTTTCCAGTGTCTAGAGCCCACTTTCATTCCTGGACATAATGACTTCTTCCACTATTTTCTAAGCTTGCTGCACAGCATCTTCAAATCTCTTCAATTCGTCCTGCTACGGCTACTTTAAAGGACCCTTCTTTTCACATTAGGCACACCTGCTTTAATATAAGATACACTTAAAAATTCCACAAATTCTCCCTTGTCATGTAACTTAACATATTCATAGCTTCAAGGGGATTATAAAGATGAATATCTTTGGAGGTCGGGGAATTTTATTCTGTCTACCGGTGTTTTTTAACCTGAATCAAATGCATAGTTTTACATGCTTCTGGAGGTAACACTATGGAAGCCCTTACTACATCTTTTCTACTAGAAATTTAGCAGTGTCCTCCTTTTCCCTCTTCTATGCAATCACCATTTTATAGTCTAGTATGTCTAGTCAGTGCTTACCTATACCATTTTAAGGCCTAATTTAAAATAAATATTCAGGAATGTCTCTTTCCTCCTGCTTATTATGTTTTGGGGCTGAATTCTTACCTTTCCATGTGCTGGAGCCCACATGGTTCCCTCAGCCATTTTCTATTGTTCATTTATGGCGACAGAGTTGGATTCTTTTGACTGTTTTTTCCAGAACACCACACACTCACATGCCACTAGACTCTTCTCTGCCCTGAGCTAGTGAACAGATACTGTGACTTTGCAAATGTCCTGCTCCTTTGTTTGGCATGGGTGGAGGTACTGGTAATTGAACTCATGACCTTGCACTTGCCAGGCACATGTGCCACTGAGCTATATCCCTGTCTTGTGCTGTTACTTTGATGCATTTTCCAGCTCAAGCTTTGCTTTGCAGTCTGACCTCCATCGTTGTTGGGGTGTATTTTTGTTTTCGTCAATACCCAACATTTCAGTTATGTCACATTTCAAAAGGCCGAGCTTCAACCTGTTCTGGGAGTGTTTCCCCTATACGTAATATCATGTGTTTATCTTAATATGGGAGCTTTAATTATTAAAGGCTTTGGAGCCTGGCTTAAAAAAGTTTATATAAGGAGTAGAACAAATTAATGTCTGTTAATCAATAGGAAGGAAAAGTCCATTCTTTCTCACCAAGTGTGATACATACATTATTCAGCTCTTTAATCTGTATTATCATAGAAGCTTATGTAAAAGTGGAAAGTTTGAAAACTATCACACACGTGTAGACATTTATACATAGTCACTGTATCATTTTTGTGGTTGTAAAAGACTGGAACCAAATTATATACCCATTAATGAGGAACTAGTTAAATAAAATACAACATTATGAAATATTACCTAGCAGTTAAAAAAGAACACGATATGTATGCTGACAGAACAATCTCTGTGATGTTTAAAGGGGAAGACATGTCTCCATAGAATGTCTCAGATCACGCTAGAAAATGAATAGCTCTTGCTTCTGGAAAGTTAAACTAAGGGAGAAGAATAAAAAAGAGACTTATTTTTGATATATTTCATTTGTCCTATGTTATAGCTGGAATATAATCACTTATGAAATGCAAGTTTCTTTTTGACTTACAAGACATTTCTTCTATCTAAAAAGATGGGTTTGGGTTTATTTAGGTTTTTTGCCCAACAGAGTATCCTCATGAAATTGTCTGAGTTATTAGGTTGGCCCCAGTTGAAATAAATTCTCATTCTAAGATGTATGTAATTAATAATTAAAAGTAGAAATAACCTATGCTATTTAGATTACTGATTTGTACTGGTGTGGGAAGAGGAAAGCATTAGAAGTTCAATTAAGTAAACATTGAGCGTCACACGCACGTTTTGCCTGAAATCAAGTCTCAGTGTATAGTATAAAGCAGCAATAAACTAAAGTAGAGGTGGTAGAATCCTTTGCAATTGAAAGGAACACATTACGATGTTTTAAGATAATGCTAATTACTTAAACAATTACACTTATTTCATCAACATTTGGTATTTTATTTATGATTTTAACTTGTAAGAATTCATCCTACAAGATTTCTTCAGGAATGAATTATCCTCATTAATGGGGTAACAGAATGTATTTGCAATTTTTTAAAATCATGTTTTGCATTTTAAAAAAAGGAAAGAAACAAGAAAACAAGGCAAAAAACCCAGTGGAGGTTTCCAAATAGATAAAAATGAAAGGCAATTTCAATTAAAGGACAGTGATATAACTATCAAAATGGTCTGACACTTGGGGAAAAACTCAAGGTGAATCCAAATATTCGGAGACAGAATGATGTGAGACTTCGTGGGATACAGCATAGACAACTCTCACAGTGTGAGCATCATGCAGGATAAAAAACCCATCATAATGAAGTGTTATTGAACTGATCTTGAGAAACCACAGATATGCTTCTGCAGTACCAAAAATCAACACCAGAGATGCAAAATGAAACATGTTTATTTTCCGCAATAATTTCTGTAAATTACAAAGACAAAATGCTAAACTATAGCATATACCTTTTCAATATTTAACCAGAATACTTGTAATAAATATGCATCCTGAAACAAGATAAATGGCTACACTTTATCAGGCATCCTACAAAATGTCTCAAGTTTTATACTCTGCAGCATTTCTGTGTGGGGGCACAAAGATGGTTGTATTGAATTTTCTTAAGTGCTGTGACAAAAAGTCCTTTCACATTTCTTTGGAGCATTTTTGACATTGCTTAGCTATAATTAAAAAACTTAAGAAACAACATCAAGCTTTAAAGCCATTTTTGTTTTGCTGTCATTGGTCCTCATCCAATACAGGTCAATTTATCATCCAGTTCAGCCAAGTACCCTCTTGAGCCCAGGCATCCCTGCAGTATATGGGCCCTGTCAGAGCAGGCATCTACTTTGAGTTTTATACTATAAGTACTATATTCTATTTATCTCCCTCAAGATCAATACCATAAGAGAAGCTGCAAGCAAGTCAGAAACATTTTTAACCCGAAAGTAAAGGGAACAAGCATTTTACTATGCACCATGTTACCAAATCAAGATTTTTAGTTAAAAGTTAAAAAACTGGTATAAGCAATCCTTCCAGAGATAATTTATGGGTGCTTTTTAGTTGGGCAATCTGAAAATATTCAACATGTAAGAAGAGGACTTACTGTATTCAGAAATGCACTATAGTTCTGAACACTGTGGCAGAAGGTCCTAGGGGGTCTAAGTGGCAGCTTATATTAAGATTCAAATACATAACTACCTTTTCTATAGCTGAAAACTTTGAGGACAAAGTTCTATTTTTAAAATGTCTTAAGCATGGTTACCTAAAATATTTTGTTAATATAATCTAATGCAGTTTTACTTATTTAGGGGTTTAGATATGAAAATGTCTTTGAGGGCCAATAAAAATATAGAGAAAAAACACTTTTAAAAAATTGAGGTTAAGAACTCTGAGGCATTTCTTTTGGCTGTAAACATACAGTTTACTGTCCCTTGTTGAAACACAAATATTTAGATTTCCTGAGCTTCATGGATAATAGCAGGAGTCAAGTTTGCATAGAAAGTTTGTTACATGGTAATGACTGATTTAAAAAACTTAAGGACAGTTTGATTTTGTTTTTAAACTTCATATTTTAGTTAATAGTACTTATCAAACTGATATTGATAAGCAGGGTGATGAGATACATAAGGCAGCTGGGGAGAAACTATGAGAGCGTTTAAATTTACAGGCTGTTGTGATGAAGGGTCTTAAGCATGCACTTCATAACTAGTGCTTTACTAATTTGGTTAGAAATTAAATCATATTTTGGGATTTGAAACCAAAGGCAAAAAAAAGCATTCTCCTATGCTAAATGGCACAGGTGAAGGGCATAATCGAAGCAGCATTCACTGCACGTAGGCCTCTGCAGATAACTTGGTAGTGATAAAGCCAGCAGCTGTCCAGGTACCAAGTGGGGTGGCCAGCTGCCAACACCAGGAGCAGACCCTTAAGTGTGGCTAATCCCAGCTGTAGGATATGAAAGGGTGACTGGGACTGTCACCTTTGCTGGTCTGAAGTCTCTAAGCAGTTCTGTAGAGGACAGCGTTTTTTCTGGGGCTTATCCCCAGAAACTTTGGAAAGGGAAGAAGCTATGCTAGTCACAGTGCATACCACAAACAAAAACAGTGGCAGTGGTTGCCACCAATGCCAGATCTAACACAAAAATGAACAAGGGGCAGTGTCTTGCCAAGGAATCCACTTTACTTCTTCTGGGACTGGTTTTTACACATGGTAAGGATTTGTTTCAATACTTTCTGGACATCTTCATCCATCTGGCCCTAGGAAATTCACACAAAAGACCTTTATTAGAACATCGGGCCATGTCAGTATTCTCCCCTGGGGAATGAGATGACTGGTTTTAAGAGAAATGTCACATAATCAATTCTTGTTGAGGGGGCTCTGCTTTTATCTATCTGGAGGATGAGGAAGCTGGATCTACTGAAGACTTTAGCAAAGGAAATCTAGAGTCTTAGTTACAAATATGAACCCAGTTAGCCAAAACATCACATGGGCAAGATAGTGCTGAGTGCTCAAAGAATATAGGGATGCCTAGAAAATAAAGCTAGGGTATTCCTGATGGAGGAAGGAACCATATTCCTTCATTTCTCAAATGATGAAACTGCTGCTAGCCAACAGAGTGACGAGAGTTTGTACACAAAGTCTGAAGCAAAGCAAAAGATATTTTACAGTTTGCCAAAGTTAAGTATTCCACTATAATGGTGGGAATTTGGGTGATACTTGCTGCTGTATTTCTTTAGAATGTCTAGATATTTCACTGGGTATTTATAGCCATACCTGTACAGCATACAGAAGATGCATTCTGTAAACTGATACGACTTCCTGGTGTTGTTTCTTGCATTCCTAAAAAAAGACAATCTGACGTTACTAGCAATATTAGGCGATCTTTAAGGAATAAACACACAAAAAACTATGAGAATACTGAGAGCAGCTGCACAACTGATTCCCTCCACTATATACTAGCATAAGAAGCTTCTAAAATTGTTAAGTTCTTGGACTAGCTTATTTCTGAATACCTGTCAATATTTTTTTTTTGGTAACTCATGACCTAACGCTTGCCAGGCAGGCGCTTATACTGCTAAGTTAAATCCCCGGCCCTACCTGTCAATATTCTTAGGAAATATTCTACCTATTTCATGTTGTCAACTCCAGAAGAAAATTTATGTAAAAATTACAACTCAAAGTTTCTTTTAAAAGTATAAATATACAAATTATGCAAATACAGACACATTTACTCAAAGTAAATATTGTCAAGAAATATTGGTCAAATGCAAAATATTCTTAGAACTGTTGATCATGAGCAATTTTTGTTTATAGGATTTTTTAGATTTCTGTATTTTCCCCTTTTTCTACAGTGACCAAATATTTATTAATCTATTTTTTAAGGCATTAGTGATCTCCCATTGTATAGCTAGTGTTGCATTCTGCCTGGGAGCTCAATTATTCAGCTGTTAGTATACTAAGACAAAAAAGGTGATAGCCCCAGATCTCAAATGGTTCTTATTTCTCCTTGTTGAGTCATTGCTCTGACTCTCATCAACTCTTTCCAGAATACTAACACTCCTCTAAACTTTTCTCATTCTAAGAGTCTTTTGTCCTACTTCATGAAAATTAAGAAAATTACAAGTGGATTATTTCAGAAATCTATAAATGCCTTCCAATATCCACTCTTACCTTCCATCAGTTTCAGAAGGTGAGATATTTTTTCTTATTAAAGGACAACTTTTGAAATCTCAGTTCTTTGATGTTCATGCCATAAGAAGGTACATGTGGTATACACTTCTCTCTGAGTTTTTTCCTTCCTACCTTTCTACACATTTTTTTTTTCCTAATCGGTACTGGGGATCGAACTGAGTACTGTGCACTTGCAAGGCAGGCGCTTATGCCATTGAGCTAAATCCCCAGCCCTATAAATTTATTTACACAGGTTTTTTTTTTCCTTCCTACCTTTCTATCCCCACACAATTATTTATAACTATCTTCCAATTGCTGTGTCCTTTTACATGCCTACTTCTGTAATCCTACTAGTTTTACTATCTCAGTGTATGGTCCATCTAACACCCAAATCTCTCAGTTCCTCAACCTCAGCTTCAATTACTTGATATACTTTCTTTCAAACACTCCTGGCCATAATCCTAACTCTGTCATTATGACCTCTGAAATCACAAATGAAAGTATCCCAGCTTCTAATCACAGTCTCTTAACTTTGCAGCCAACCCACTGAAGGCTACTTTAGCTATGATTCTTCAGCCCAACAGATACTTACCTACTTACTCACTTGCTCTAGTAATGAGCCTACTGCAGTCCAGATTCTATCCCACCACTCCACTGGAATTGTTTTTGCTAAGTTACAAATGGCCATCTAAGTGACACACCTCAGTCCTTCCTGAATAAGGGTAACTCATCCCCTCATGATTCAGTGCAAGCATCCCTTCCTGTAGGATGCTTCTTGTTACCCAGGTACACACACTTCCTGTGAATCCCACAACTTTCTGGAGATTCTTTTATCAAGGGATGTATATCATATTAACTTATAGGAAGTATAAATTCTCTGAGGGAAGACTGTCTTACTCATTTTCGTATCAGAGTATTATTCATCTTATATCAGTGGCTTCATGTGAAACACTGATTATATAATAGCTGCTCAATAAATACATATTGAATGACTGCATTACTACTGTAAACCATTAGCACTTGATTTAGAAATCTGAAATAACCATTTTAAAAGAGTGACCTGGAGGACCCTATGAAGATGATCATCTCCAAAATTTTCTACCACTGCTAAAGCTAATAACACCAATGTGCTAGTATTGTACTTTGTTGCAGCCAGACTAAGGAATGCAGAAAATTGAATGCACTAGTGTTAAGTTTAAACTAAAGAAACCATGAAATCCACATTCTGTTTGTAGATACAAGCTACAGATAGCTAAGGACAGACTAACCCTGAACTCATGCAGAAAATAAAGCAGACCCTTTCCAACTAAAACCTTAACAGATACTATAGTAGGCTATATATAATGACCTTCTAATGATGTCCTCATCCTAATCCCTAGAACCTGTGACTATTGCCTTATGTGGTAAAGCAATCTCTTACAGGTTATTAAGGATTTAGCAATAGATTGGCATAGATCATCTGAATAAAGCTTTAATTATAATCAGGTCCTTAGAAAAGCAAGGCAAGAGATTCAAAGGCACAATGAGACAAAAACAGAAGCAGAAGCTGAAGAGATGTACTCAGAAGATGAGCAATGGGCCAAAAGCCAAGGAGGCCTCTACGTGGAAAGTTGAGATGGATTGTCCCCTAATTGCCTTAGGGAGGAACCAGCCCTCCCATTACCTTGACTTTACTGAAACATTTAGGATTTATAATTTCTAGAACCCTAACATAATACATTGATATGATTTCAAACTCAGTTTCTGGTGGTTTCTTACAACAGCCAGAGAAAACTAACATAAGATACTAAAGGGCTTTCCTGGATTAAATAAGGAAAGGGCCCAACAAGCAGCTTCACTTATGTAGATACACAGCCACCAGAGATCCTGGCCCATAATAACAAAAAGCCCTTGTCACTGCTGAAGATAGGGAATGACCACTGCAGGAAAAGAAGTTAGCAGATGTGTGAACAGTGTCCTCCCACTGTCCTACCAATTCCTACCCTTCCAATGACACATCTAACCCATTGCACTATGGATGATGCCTAGAAAATCCATCAGTGTCATCGTTCCAGTAAATGCAACATTCCTTTAGGCAGAGAATGTTTCTGTCCACAGTTGCTTATCTTAACAGCAGAGGAGGTATATAATTTGCCTAGTCCTCCATGCCAAATCAGGCAGCAGGAAGATTCCACTCACAGCCAGCTGATTCTGTAGCTGTTTGACCTGCTGCTGCAGCACTTCCAGTTGCTGACTCTGTCTTTTGGATGAGCTTGTTGAGTAGGAGAGCTGTGAGAGGCTGTTAAGGGCCTCCTTCAATTTGGTGACTTCCTTTGACATCTCATGTATCTAGAAAGAAAGGAAAACTACATCAAATAGGCAATAATGTCCTTAGAGAAGCAAAATTCATATATTACTGCACCTCCAACATAGTTCTCTGGGACTTGAATTCCTTTTGTTTTCTATTCTTTGAAGAAAGCCCATAGAATACAAGATAACAAAATGAAGCAAACCAACTAAGTTCTCTACATCTGTTCCACTCAGATGATGGCCCACGAATTAAATAGGATGTTTTGGTGCATGAGAGATGCTGACTCTCTTTTACCCTGAAAAGGAGTGTGACTAAAAGAAGTAGAATTAAGAGACATTTTGTATTTGGAAAGAACTATGTCTCATCCAGGATTATTGACAAAGACAGTCTAGTAGCTCCCAACTCACACCACAATTCCCAACCCCCTCCATGGGCTTTTGAAGCCTTTCTGAAATACTCATCATCATCACAAAATAGTGATCAATTGTGCTTTAATACCATTTAAAACCTGTGTCACAGAAGACTAGGGCACACAATAGACTGAGGCGAAGAACTATCCTGAACTTAATGCCCTGCTTTCCTCCTTTCTCTGTACCAGATCCACTGACTTGAAGGGTGAGAAGCCCCATGGAGCTTCGGCAAGCAAGAGTAAATGTGGGAGTATCTGGTTTCTATATGATAGAGGAATCTACTCCAATAGTTGTTTGACCTGCTGCAGTGCATCCAAAAATAGGAACTGAAGTTCAAGCTCACTCACACTTTTCAGACACTTCCACCCAGCACTGTCAGACATTCTAGAAAATGATTTTTAAAAGGTAAATATGCACTACACACATGAAAACACTTTAGCACAAAGAGAAGTAGATGAAGACAGGTGCTTTACAAAAGCAGTGTCCAACATATTACTCTTTATGGGAACAGATACAGTCACATACAGCGCCTCTAAGCATTCACAACAGTTTAGTGCCCCCAAAAGTCCTACATAATGTTTGGGCTGGGGACCTAAGTGCCTGCCTGACAAGTGTGAGATCATGAGTTTGAGCCCTGGTACCAAAGTGGGGAACAAAAAGAATAGTTAAAAAATCCTACATATGTTTAATATAGTAAAGGTTGAAGGGCCTGGGACTTTTTGCTAGAAACCCAACAAAAACAGAATAGTACCAACCTTTTTATCTTTATCCTCCTCCATTTTTGAAGAGCTCTCAGAATATCTTTTCATTTCTGCAATTTCTTCCTGAGCTTGCTGGAATTTTTGCAGAAGTTCATTTACTTCTTCCTCTTTGGATTTCAAGAGAGTCTGAATGTTTTCCTTTTCCCTTTTCACCTGTGACACTTCACTTCGGACCTGGGCAAACTCTGAATGGACTTTCTCTTTCTCTTTTACTGACTCCTTTAGCTTCAATGTTAGCACACCCACTTCACTCTCTAAAGATGATTGGAGCTTTTCATAGGAAGACCGGGGTACCATTGCATCGGTCATGGCAGCTTTTTCCTCTAGAAGTTGCTTCTCTAGCTTTGCCACTTCCACTTCCTTGCTTGCAAGGTGCTCTTTGAGACTGCCTATGGTTTCTTCCATCTCTTTTGAAGTTGTGCGCAGAGTAGTTATCACTTGTAAATGTTCTGTGATAGACACAAAATTCTCTTTCTGTGTATCTACCAGTTGTTTGAGCTGGGTCAACTCATTCAACACTTTGGAATACTGAGACTTCATTTCAGAGAGTGCCTCTTCTGCTTTAGCCCTGGATACATTTGACACTTGCATAAGTTTCTCATGCTCTGCTTTGTGAATATATTCAGCTGTTACATCCTCTAAAGACTTCCTTTTCCTATAATCTTCCAGCTCAGCCTGGGCTTCTTTGTACAGCTGTGACAGCTCACTCACCTGTTTATTAAGTTCATCTATCATCCTATTCATGGTCTCTTTCATGTCCTCAGCTTCATCACTAACTTCTTGTGTTGTCTGATTATTTAGTGTATCTTTCAATTTCATTATTTCTTCTTGGGCCTCTTGGTATTTCTCAAACAAAAACACTTTCTCCTTATTCATATTCTCAATAACAGAGCAATATGAACTTTTCATTTCCTCATACTCTTCTGCAGGTGGCTTAATCACTGCATCTTTCTCTCTCTCCACAAGTTTTTCCTCCAGCTCTCTTACTTTCTCTTTATTTCTTTCACTTTCTTCTAATGCATTCTGCAGATCTCGCTTTAGCACATCTATTTTCTCATCAGGGACCCTTAGCTCATGGAGACAGGAATAGTTATCCACGCTCTCCTGTGACAGAAGGCCCAGTTTCATCTGCTTCTGAACACTGAGAACTTCTTTCATAGCCTCCTCATACTTGCTCTGAGTTTCTTTAAGCTTCTGACTGAGGTCAGAGCCATTGTCTGAAATCTCTGTGTTGTTCAAGCACACTAGTTCTGTCCTTCGGGTTTGGAGCTCGGTCTGTAGCTGCTTCCTCTCTGTCTCAGAGCTCTCCAATCTCTTCTGCAAGTCTTGCAGACTCTCTTGTAGTTGCTGAATTCTAATATTGCTGTCTACAGTAGATTTCCCTGAAGAATGTGTTACACCAACTGGAGATGATTTGGAGTCTGGGGGATCAGCATCACTAGGTTTGCCCAGGGAAGGGGCCAAATCAGACTGAGTAGACTGGAAAGAGCCAATGCCTAGATCTCTTTCTGTTTCCTTCAGTGATTTGGCCTGAGAAGAAAAAAGCAAAAATTAAATGGCATCAAAGGTGTGCTTAAGTGAGCAACCAACTGGAACAAAAGGAACAAATCTGAAATTATAGAAGAGCAGCATGATCATTTTATACAGATATTATTCTTTTATTTTGGGGACTTTTTTTGGGGCTTTTTTTTGATCTGTTTGCTTGGATTTTTTTTTTTTTTGAGACAGTCTCACTGTGTAGCCTAGGCTGGCCTTGAACTCACAGAAATCCCAATCCTGGTTCTGCCCAGCAAGTGCTGGAATTACAGGCATGCACCACTATGCCTGGCTCATATGTAGATTCTTTCAGGATTAAAAAAACAGACAGGAACATGAGCATTGGATTAATGACACAAAAAAGCATTTTGTGTTCTATGAAGATACTATTTGTGTCATTTTTAAAACATTGGAATTGTTTTGTCTGAAAACCCTCTGATTCAAATTCTTCCTGTTTCTCATATTCTAGTTGTTGGGGATGGGCATACTATAGTTATTTCTTAACACATGGTCAGCTTTTCTAAAGAAATGGCTAATATGATACATGTATTTAAATATTTACATTTTTAAGTACATTTTTAAGTATAAAAATTTTAATATATCAGGATATATAGGCACACACTTATAACCCTAGATGATCAGGAAGCCATGGAAGGGGGATCATGAGTTCAAGGTCAGGCTGGGCAACTTAGAGACACGCTCATCTCAAAAAATTTTATGTATATAAAAATTTTAAAATTCTACATATATAAATTTCATATGTATGTGCATGCATAAATTTAAATGTTTATGTAAATTTTGTTAACACAATCTATATTTAAATCTTAATAATATATATGATTGCCATGTATACAATAATATATACATTTATATGTAATTTGCCAATTTATGTAAATAGAATCAATGAAAACTACTCTCAAGGAACAAAATAATGTGAAAATATAAGATGCTTAAAGCTAACTGCTTTTTTAAAAAGGAAGAAATGTATGTATTTAAAACAAAGTACACATGACTACTCTTAAAAATGTCAATAGCTTGACTCCACAGAATAATCTGTGATAGCAATTTATTTACCTACTTGTAATTTATCTTGTAACTCTTTATTGTGTAAGGTAAGGGAAGCCACTTTTGCTTGCAGTAGGGCAAGAAGATCTTGTTGATCAGCTTCAGAACTTATATCCAATAAACTATCACCACCTGGGAAAAGAAAAAGGCAATTTAAGATATTTTTTTTAAATAGTAATTTCTTTTTCCTCTAACAAACCCACTGTCTGGCTGTATCCAGTTCTTCCTAGTCCTGACTATGAAACCCTCCACCAACAATGAACAGCAGTTTGTAGTTTCCGGTGTGGCCTCACTGTGGTATTCCTGGCACAATGCTAGGCACAGACCATCAAAGCTGATTCTGAAAACTGGTGAGTCTGGCAATACACTTTCCATTCACTTGAGAAGTGTTATATGTTGGGTGAGTTTTCCTTTCTCTCAGTGCCTCTTAAGTCCCAGTTCTAAGAAGCTTTTTAAAAATATCTGTGGAATCTGGTTTATTTTTTATCTCTACTGTCGTTAATATAGTTCATACTTAATCACCTTCCCTTGAAAATCCTGCAAACTGCTTCACAACAAATCTCTGCCCCTCTTCTCAGTGAAAATATAGCCTGTGTAGCAACATCAGGCTAACTTTCCTAAAAGATAATTTGATACTTTGGGATGTTCTGTTGGTCAAGTGCGCAAAATTGTTCTCCTTCTAAAAATTATTTCTGAATTCCTCTATATTTGATCCCCGTTTTCATTTTCAGGTTTATGTCTCATTGTTTACTAGATTTCCATTTTTCTCAGATCCATGGATCCCATCATAATCTCTTTATTCTTAGCATATGATTGATTCTTTGTTTAGCCCCAGAATTCCCCTTATAGCATCTCTACCTAGATAACTCTTAGGCACCCTTTAAGGCCCGTGTCCAACTCTGCCTCCTCCTTACAGCATTCGCTGACTACCACAGTATGAAATGATCTTCTCTTCTTTGATTCTCACTGTAATTGCTGTTGATAAACCACAATTCTTTTAAACATACTATTGATTATGGTGCTAAAATAGCATCTAAAGCAATGCTGTTCTTTTTTTTAAATGCTGTTCTTAAATGCTCACTCAAGTGAGAAAACTTGCTTCTGAATTTAATGTAATGTGCTACTTTCTTCATCCAGAGAGTCTTCCTATGAAAAATATCAGCTGAACAAAACTGTGTGCAAAGACATAGTTATTACAAACTTCTTAATTATTGCTGACTGGTACTAGAGGTTTTTTTTTCCCCCTATCATACTTTTCATTTTCTTACAGTCACTTAATGCAGAGATGAAGGTTTGTATCTTAAACTGAGTGGCTCAAAATTAATGTCTCTTCATAGAAAATCTTACTTCTGAAAATAAGGCATTGTTCTAACATCTGATGCTAAGTCCCCTTAACTATCTAGCTTTTTTTCTGGTAGAAAGAGCTAGGCTACTGGGATAATTATTGCAATTCTAAGTAATAGAAATTACTTCACAGACACAGTGAATAGTTCTTAAATTATCCCATGTAATGCTTGCTCACTTATATTAACATTGATCTCAGTCACACATTAGAAAGTGCAATATTTCTAAATTCTGCAAATCAAAGGCTCCAAACACAAATGAAATGCACACTACTTTAAGAAACTGAATGTTGAAACAAAACAGGGCTTTTGAAATCATATACTGTATATGTTAGATTAATTCTGAAGACACTGTGCTACATTCTCATAGATAAAATAAATCTGTAGGAATCATTGTTCTCCTTTAGGGGAGACTTAAAAGATACAATGAATTAAAAAAAGATACAATGAATTAAACCCTATCCTGGCACAGACAATATGATTCAGTATGCTTTGATTATCCTCTCTTTTTGCCTGAATCTGCTTACACCCTAAAGTGGTAAAGTTAGACTGTGGTAGTCACAGAGGGGCATCGCTCCTTTCTCCATGACAGAACTTGCTGCTCAGCTGCAGTGAGTGCAAGATGCTGGTAACCAACATCCTAAAGGTTATGGACCACATCTCAGAACGCTGTTTTTAAATGAGTAAGGTAAAATTAATAGGGTCTGGTGATCTAAATGCTTATTTTGTAATACACCAAATAACAAGATGCAGAAGCAGATCTAATAGCTGCCAACGTGCTTAGTGGATATTCAACATATCCAGTGTTTGTAACAGTAAAGTGATACGGAATTGTGAACTCTCTTTACGACTAAGTCATAGGTCTGCTAATACCAGTGGAGTTTATTGTCTGTAATTGAAGAAAATGGTAGTGTTTTTTAAAAACAAAACATTACATTGTTCATATCAAAACTCAGATTGTTTAAAGCCCAGAGTAAGGCCTCCTGAAGTCCTGTGCATTGTTGGCTGCTGTGTGATAGCAGGCTCACTCTCATGCCTTCCCTGTACAGTGTGGCCTTTGCTCTCATTAAGTGGACATGGAACAAAGAAACTTTGGTCAAAGGAGCAAAAAACAGACGGTCTTTTATCTTACCTGTAGTACTGTCACTTAGTCTGTCTTTGTTTTCTCGTATAGAACTAATCTCAGCCTGCAGAAACACAAAAAAGACTTAAAAAAAAAAAAACCTCCTAAATATAGCATTGCATAAAAGAATCAGATTCTTTCTTTAAGAGAGCAGAGTTGGCGTTATTCTACCAGAAAAACAGGTAGATCTAAAAAAAAAGAAAATATTTTAAGTGAATAAAAGTGGCAATTTATCATCTAAGGTATAATTTCCAAAATATCAGAGGCTCCAGAGGGTATATTCTCAAAATATTTTTCAGAAATTTCATTTAGTGCGTGGGACAAAAATATAATTATATATGACAGCTCATTTACAGGGCTGTGTTCTAAACCTGAGGTGGAAAGATTACTTTCACAATGATCTTACTTACTTAGGTCATACATTTAATATTTTTAAATTCAGCATATCAAAGAATTTTACTTATCTGGATCATACATGGTTAACAAATAACACTTGTCAGGGAATAAAAAGGTAATTTTAGAAGGGAAGAAAAATTTGTATGGCCTTGGATTGGTAATTGATCTCTTAAAGATGTTCTTTAATCTCCTGTTCATGAATATATTAATATATTGTAAAAATTCTTAAACTTCAAAAACTCATTTTAAGAATCATATTTCAAAATGTTAGTTACTTTCCAGATATTACTACATTTCATCTAGATGAGGCACAGATGATAAGAGAGATCATTTTTCAGCAAAAAGACTTTTATAAAAGCCCAAATGTTCAAAATCAAGTGGCTTATTTTTGACAAACACGTATCTTTTAAAAAATCGGTTCTTTCCATTTCAGAAAAATGCCCTTTTTTTTATGGTACAATAAATGACATCTCCTTCAAGTTTACAGTTTGAATAGGTTCTGAAAGATGTACATCCATGGAACCACCGCTATCATCAAGATGTCAATATTTTCGTTTCCCCTCAAGGTTTCCTCATGCCTCATCACAGCTAATCCCCATCCACTCCATTTGCAGGCAGCCATGATTCTCCATTTTGCATTTCCAAAAGTTACCAAAAATGGAATGTCATACTGCACGGATACTTTTGTGGCTGGCTTTTTTCATTCAGTATGATGATTTTTCAAATTCATCTATGATGTTGCTTGCACCATAATTAACTCTGTTTTATTGTTGAGTACTATTCCATTATATGAGTATGTGTTATATTTATCCATGCACTTACTGAACGTTGAGTTTTTTCCACCTTAGGAAAATGGTAAATAAAGCTGTTATGAACATCAACGTATAAGATTACTGTATAAACATATATTTTCATTTCTCTTGAGTAAACATCTGTGAGTGGGTAGGTGATCATATATTAATTAGGTAGATGTCTAACTTGTGAGTGGATGGGGAGGGGCACTAGGGATTGAACCCAGGAACTTTTAGTAAGCAACATCCCCAGCCCTTTAATTTTGACAGAAGCTCTTGTTACGTTGCTAAATTGCCCGAGCTGGGCTTAAACATACAGTTCTCTTGGTTCAGCTTCCAAGAGTACTGGTATTACAGGCATACATTACCTGGCTCTAATGTTTAGATTTTAAAGATACTAACCAAATAATTTTCCAAATTAGTTATACCATTTTACAATTTCACCAAAAGAATATGAATGGTCTAATTCTTCCACATTCTCACCAACACTTGGTATATTTTTTTAATGTTTAGCTATTTTAAATATATATCACTTTTTATCTTACTTGTTTAGAAGTTACAGTCTTTTCTACTCTTAAAAATCACAATTTGTGATATTTTTCTTTGGGACATATTGCTTCTTCTAAGCTATAGTCATAAGAGATGATATTAGAGAACTAATTAAGAATAACTTCCTTGCCTTGTCTTTTGTAAATATTCACCCTGAGTTTATTAATAAAGTCAAGTTAAAGTGAACGAATGATAGGTTGACAGATCATTTTTCACATCAATGTACATCCAAGTTTTTACAAAAAAAGAGTTTAGTAATTCTGAGATGGAGGTAAGTAAATATACAGTTATACGAACTGAATTTCATTTTAACAATTACAAATTTTATTTCATCCCAAGTACAGTTTCCTTATGATTGTTCTTGAATTTCCTTAAAATACTTGCCAACCACAAATTTACAGACCAGGGTAGAATAAGACCTGAGCAATTTTCTAAAATTCAGGTGAACTATCTTTGTCTCTAGAAAAATTTTTATTTTTTCTAATTTAGTCTCTGGAGCAATTTTAAGTTTATAAAACGTTTTAAAATAGTAACACAGTTTCTCCTAATCTTGACTTAAATAGTAATGAGGCATTAGTCAAAATGAAGATATGAATACTGATAAATTATAGGCTTTACTCTGATTATATTAATTTTTCTGCCAATGTCTTTTTTCTATCTCCATATCAATATAGGATACAACCCTTTATGAAGAGAAATTTAAAATTTTTCATTTTGCCACTTTACTGATCTGTAGTCAGGAATAAACAAGGGAATAAATCAGGAATAAACCAGTTAGAAGTTAGCAACTTCTACCATTTTATATTCTAAAGAATTTATTTTTAATTGTTAAATAAAATTACATATAATTATATATAATATATTATAATATATAGCTATATAGTAATAATAATATATGTTAAAAATAAAATTATATATCTATACGATATGATGCTTTGAAATACACGAGCTAGTAAACATATGCATCATCTCAAACGATCAGTTTTGTGACACTACTTAATCTACTCTGTTAGCAGTTTTCAATAATACAGTACATTGGTATTAACTACAATCACCATGTTGTACGACTGATCTTGTAAATTTATTCCTCCAGTCAAACTGAAATATAACTTTTGCTCAACACATCCCCCAAATTCTCTACTTCCTTCAATACTCAGAACCTCCCTTCTACTCTGCTTCTATGAGTTCAGCTTTTTTAGATTCTATATCAATGCCTTTTGTCCCTGTTTAAAAGAAAGAAAATTAATATTGGTTAGTAAATGTAATTTATTCTTTCTATTCTTGTTTTTATGGTGTCCACAGGACACCAGGAAAAAATAAAGGTCCTTCATGGTGAAAAGTTGTGAACCAATCATTCAGAGTATATTGTTTTGGCTATTGTTGTCTACTTTATAGGAAGTCTACTATGTATCTTTAAAAGCAGTAACAAAATTGAACACAGAAAGTAAGTACCTTAAAGGGTGGTTCAGCAAAAAATAGTGATTCCTTTCCCGAAAGTGGTGTTGAAGTTATTGATCTTGGGGAAGATACATCACTCAACTGAAAAACAAATGAAAACCATCAGTAAAGAATTTGTTTTCAAAATCTTTTTTTTTTTTTTTTTTTGGCAGTGCTGAAGAATTAGTCCATTCAGTTGATGTAGTTAAATCTTACAGTACACATCCTTAGCTTCAGTTAACTCAGGAGTAAATTTTTTAGCTAATTCAGCTATTTCAAATAGTTTCTCAAAGTTTATAGAGTAAAACTAAGTAACTTTATTCTACTATTAACTAAAATCAGTTTTTAAAAGCTATAAGACTTTTACTACACGTTGAGCATATTGTTAATGAATATAATGAATATGTTAACATATATTTCAAATTACTTATCAGATGAGATACTACTCTATATGAATATGTTTTTATTTGCCATTTGACAGATTTCTGGGCTCCTTCTCTGAGGTAGTCATAAGCTCAGAACTAAAAACTACTTATAATATTAGACAACCAAAAATATAATTTGAAAGGTAAATATATTTAACAATATTTTCAGAGATCAATTAAAATTCATTTTCATCTAACTGCCTTTGTGGTTTCAAACCATTCATTTCCCTATCTCTTATTGGTACTGTTAATAAAAGGAATTAAAGACACACTAAGCTTATTATCTTAAGAGAAAAGTTTCCATCATAAGATTGAGAAACCTCCTTGATGTGTTTTCTAAAAAGAAACTGTTCAACTCTATAGTTTTGAAATAAATAAAAATCAACATTTTTTCATACTAATAATCAAAATTTGTCTTACCAGTTTTCAATTCACTACTTTTCCCTTTTTTTTTTTATGACGGGGATCAAACCAGGCCCTCATGCACATCAGGCAAGCATTCTACCACTGAGCGGCAGACCCAGCCCCACAATTTGTAATTTCAAACCACAAAAGAAAATTTGTAATGCGCACTTCATGGTCAGTTCTAAAATATTTCTTTTGACCTAAACACAAAATGATAAAATCATGGTTTTTCTGGTATATGCTTGTTGATTTTTGGTTTGCTTATTTTTACCTGGGTAGGACTGATAGGAGGTGGTGGAGCTTTGCGTTTTTTTGGAGTTCCACTTCTTTCTGAGCTTATTTTAGAGACTTGTTCATGCTGAAAGTTATCACAGTCCAAAGAATGGAGGTGGGTTAGTTAGGTTAGTAAAGTCTGAGCAAGTAGCTGCATCAAACAAATGAGAAAAAAACCTCAACAATTCATGCAGTTTTTTTTTTACTTCATTGAGATTTGAAATCTGCTACCAACATAAAAATAAGTAATATGCATGCTCCAAGTGTTTTCCTACCAGCCCATGCTTTCATAGTAAGAAATTTTTAAAAAACATTTCAAAACCAGATTAAGCTGGAGAACTGGGAAAGTAGAGGGTGAGGAGTTATCTACCATAACTTAGAAACTACAGTGCAGTTACATAGTCATCTTTCCATCTTAATGTAAAGCAGTAGTTATTTCCTGCACCTCTGCATTACCTCCATTTGTTTTCTTTTAAAGAATGTTACTATGAATGAAAGGAGGACCCTCATCTGTGAAGGTTATTGATAAGTAAGTAATGAAGTTAGCACATAATAAATTCAGTATTATTTGTTGATTATGAATGACTTCTAGAACTTTGGTGTATAAATAAATAAAACAGCCAAACAAAAAAAATAGTAATATGCATTTAGGAAAAACTCCAATAAACAAAACAAAATTCTCAATTTCTTCTCTGGATAACACAGTGACATTTAGAAAAATCTCACCTAAAATAAAAAGCTCAATTTCTTATTTTCCTTACATATCTGGCATTTTCATGGCCATAGGTCTATAGTCTATGTGATAACTACAAAAATTTTTTATAAAAACTGTTATTTGGTCTCATTTTAAATCACATCAAACATTTTTACACCAGTAGGAACTATCAGTATGTTTTCAGAAAAGATGAAGTTTAATGTTACATGCTTTTGAAATAAAGTAAATCACTAAGAAAACATTCACCACCTCATAACAATCAATCATTTATCCCAAAGATATTTCAATACTTAAGTATTTTTAATGTACTCTTTATCACTTTTCTAGTCAACCAGAAAGCTTAATCAAAATATTTTAAAATTCCCACAAGCAAAAATGAAAAAAACAAATCCTTGGCTACCCCTACCCAAAGATAAATACCTGCTTTGGTTTTGGTGGGGTCTTTAAATCTAGGAAGAAAAGAGTGAAAAAAGAACTGTAAGAACCACAGAGACTCATATCATATCCACTTTGGGTGGATACAATGACACAGACATACATATCACATAAAACACGTAACACTTCAGGTTTTTATCAAAGAAAGAATAATAAATTTATCATATTACATAAATTCCTTTATCCTTTGGGGAAAACGAAGTGGATAAACTTAAAATAACATTGGCTATTTTCTTTCACATACCAGCATCCTGAGAAATTTTTGATAAGAGAAGGCTTTGAATTCCTGCATTTTCTGAGAGTTTGGAATAATGTAAGGCGTTGTGTCCAAGAGAGTCTACAAGGTTTGGATCTGCACCCTTTTTAATTAAGGCTTCCACAATGTTAGAGTTGCCAGTCTCACAAGCCAGCATGAGAGCAGTTCTAAAGAAGAAGACACAAAATTAGTACTAACTAAATGTGAAAACTCTTTACTGGGAAATCAATTGTCCAAAAAACACAATGGAAATGAAGCTTAAGAGAAGTTAAACTTTTATTACATTTAACTTTCTGGGGAATTCGAAATGGAATACTATTAAGTTGAAATTAGGTGGTAGTTTTTAAAACTTCAAATTAAATCACATTTAATCAAACAACACAGACATAATCTATAATATTTCAAAAGTAATCAGATTTAATATGACTGCCACAAATCTTATCCTTTCACTGTATATTCTTCAGAGCCAACGAAACAAAACGTCTGTATTTTAAGACCGTTTTAAAGAAAGTAATCAACCTTTACTCTGCATGAAGTCACAGGAATTGGCTTATTCACTATAACATTTTAATAGTTTTGTCACAGTCACAACAAAGTCTGGGAAAATCTGCTGTTAAATTGAACATCAAAAGGTAGAAAATCAAAATTTGATCACCAAAAGGGTAGAAAATTAAAAAGGAAGTCAAAACCACTAGTTAGGAGATCACCCAAAAAATAAGTGTGTTTATAAAACTCGGAATGTGAGTATTGCTAAAGTTAGTAAAGTTTTGCATAACTGCAGTACCTTCCATTTTTGTCCCTGGAATTGACATCTGCTCCATGATCCAGAAGAAAGCAACAGACTTCACAATGGCCATTTTGTACTGCAAGAAGCAGTGGTATATTCCCATCCTAGGAGACAAAATCAGGTTTGGATCTTACATCTAGCACCAATTGCCAGAAATGCGAAGACCTTGTTCTTTGCACATTTTTCCCCCCTGACTTACACTGCTAGTCTAATATTTGATCCAGCACAGTATCTTCTGCCCTTCTCAAGCACGACTGAAGGAATTTCACTGACTGTTAGCTTTTTCCTAGAAGCCTCAGCCTCTTGGACTGCTTGTTCCCTTAGTTATTACTTAGTAATCACTTGTAAAACGGTGAAACACAAACAGCATTAAGGATAAGGACAATTATACGTAAGTATTCAGGGGCCCACTCTAGAGAAATGAAGGCTTATCTCAACGTGGTACCAGAAGGACCTACCACATGTTAAGCAGCTTCTTCCCAGTGATTTACTTCCTGCCATTTCACTGGTCTTCCTGGAAACTGTACCCTTTCACTGTCTTACTAGGTAACCTTACCTAACACAAGAGTATTTGTCTAGTAGTAACAAAAGATAAATTAACAGCCTATTTGTCTATACAAGATAAAGAAATGGATATGAAGAACTATTTATTTAATATACCATGACAATTGTCAAACCCTTTGGAAAAAAGAAAATTAGATTCCCAAGTCATGTAAGCTTGTCAGAGTAAGAATTTAAACATTATGGTATTACAAGTGAGAAAAATACTAGAAGAATATATAGGTATTTCTATAACCCAGGGTGAGGGAGACCTGATACAAATGACACAAACCATAAAGGAGACCTATTCTGCTGGTTTGTTTATTTTGGAACATAACCCACAAATCAGTCAACAGTAATTTTTAGAAATATTCAAATAGACAAAAAGAAAAGATAAGTTACAATATACTGAACTATTCAAAAATGAGTTTTTAAATAGCTACTAAAGATTGTGTCATGGTATAATTTCAGATAGATTTCTATGTATCATCACTGTAAAGTTATAATACTTTCTCATTAGGAGGTACAGATTGAATGTCATTTATCCAAAATGCCAAAAGTGTTCCAGATTTTGGACTTTATTAGATCTTGAAATATTTGCATATAAATAATCAGATATAATGAGTATAGAACTCAAGTCTAAATAGGAAGTTCATTTATGTTGCATATAGACTTTGTAATCAGCTTAAATAATTTACACAGCATTTTAAATAATTATGTATGGAATTATGGTGTGAAATTTTCCACTTGGGGTGTAACATATTGGTGCTCAAAAGTTTAATTTTTGATTTTGAGTTTTTTGGATTAGCAATATTTAACCTGTATTAAGAGTTTTAATTAGAGGTTATTTATTTATAGATTGCCAGCCAAGTTACTCCATGGTATCTATATCAGGTGCAAGTATCTATTATGTCAAGTCTCATGCCACTTCTGACATTTATCTCTGCAGCCATGTACAATAGATATATTTATTTTCCAAACAGCCGAAGGTAGTTAAAGTAGACTAGAAGTGGTCTTCAAAGTTGCAAAATTCTAATCAGAAGGTATCCAAGGTGATACATGAGATAAGAAAGAAAAAATAATAGCTCTTCTATTTAAATATCTTTTATAAATCAAAAAAAAACTATTCATACTTAGGTTAATGGCAATTTATATATTCATATGCAAGTTATAAAATGTTTTATTAATCAAAAGGAGCATGAAGAAATAATATATAAAACCATTTTGTGGAAAAGAATCTAGTTGGAAAGCAACAGAATTCTGCCAGATACTTAAGACTCTAAAGTTTCAATGACTCTCAGAGGTATCTTGCAATGCTCTCGAATTCAGTGTAAATTTCCACCTTGAATGACCTGGTACTTACCAAATCCTTGAGGTTTACAGGGGTCTTATGCTCACAGAGGACCTTCACAGCTTGAAGGCAGCCCTGCGTTGCTACAGGAAGTAAAATACAAACACCACAGCCAATCACAAAGCTACTCCCACAGCCAGTACCCCAAACACTTCTAGGAAGGAAAAGATTGTGCTCTACCCAGTCAGCACATGTTCACTCAAACTGCACAGAGGTGTTGGCAATTACTGTTTAATTTTCAGTTATCCAGCCTTAGAGCTGGTATCTGCCAGGCAAATGTTTGGCTTAACTTTTCAAAGGACTTAACTTTTCTATAACTAGCAATACAAGATTTTTAAATCCAGTGTCCTAAGAGTTCAATGTCAGTACCACTTGAAGTTTTGTGACAGAGAGTAAAACAAAACATTGATAAATAAAACCAGTTGATGTTTGTACTGACCCTCAAATCAAAAAAATCTTTTTCATATATTACCAGAAATCTACAAGTGCTTATGACTATCTATTACTTTTAAAAGGAACTGGAATAGATATAGATATAGCTACAAGTATATATTTACTTAAAATATATCTTAAAATGTATTTACTTATATAGTGCTGGGAATTTAACCCATGGCATTCTGTACTCTTATCACTGCACTCTAGCTGCAGCCCTAATTAAAATGTTTTCACCATGATAGGTTTTACACATTGTATGATAGGCAAATGGTGAATTCTGGTATACTCTTTGATAAAACTACATGTTTTATAAACTCAGCAAAATAGAGATGTCTAGGAATGAATGCAAAAAAGAGCCCCAATAGTGTAATAAAGTTAATGGAAAAAAAAAAAAAGGAGAATGAAAGTTACCTGCATAATGTAAAGCTGTTTTCCCAGTGCTGTCAATACCTTCGGCTGGGCATTTAGACTAGAAAACAAAAATAAATTTCATGTATCTTATGTACAAATTCTGCTCACTTTGTCCTTTTCATGCCAGGTGCAACATGACATACTTGGAAAGATACAAACATAAACAAGCTGCAAGCACTGTGCTCCAGGGGCCTATACTGCTTTCTGGGGAAGGAGACTCATCTCTACAGAATGACAGGCAAAACAGTAATTCCTTTGCTACTCTGACTGTTGGTTCCTCTTGTATAACATCATCCCATTGCCACTGGATCATCCCCACCATCTAACAAACATGTGCAAGAATCTCTTATCTTGATCCTCTCCTTTCCCCTTAATTTCTGGCCTAATTCTCTGTCCTTTGTTTCTCAATCACTCCTAAAGCCACTGCACTTGGATGTCTGCCCTCATTCTGTGGAGATTCTGTGGAAATGGTCACTAGCAAGTACAAATAGTCAAGGTACACTAGCAAACTACAAGTTTCTGAAACAATGGGAGTCACATCACAGACAGCCTTGGGTTGCAATGACAAGAGGTGAAGAACTAACAAGATAGATCTAGGCCCTAATGACAGCAACCCAACAAAAGGACCCAAAATCTATCCGGAAAGAACAATGGTAAGGTACTCTCCAAGTTGGAAGAGGTAAAAACAGGCCACCTTAGGGAGAAATTCCTGCCCACTGGTGTTAAGAAGAATGGAGATCAATTTACCTCTTACCAAGCTTTGGCCTAATTTTAGAACAGCACAAGGAAATTGTTTAAAGGCTTCAAAGATTCCAGAGAAAACCCAACCCATTTGCATAAGCAGATATAAAATTACATTAGAGGCTAGAATATCTAGTTCTAGCCCACAAGGACGTCTAGCTTGTCAGGTTAAATCTTCCTTAAAATCAGAGCCAGATGCAAGGTCTGGCTAGCCAAGCCAGGAAGGGAATGGGAATTTAAAACACATTTAAAAACATTTTTTAAAAAAATACCAAAAAACCCCCAAAACTGAAGTAGGGCCAAGGGTATAGATGCAGGGCAGTTGGGCAAGTGAATGCTTTTCATTTGTCCAGCGTGTCTGGTCACAGAAAAGGCAGGAAAAGAAAAACTTTAAGTGTTCTCATAATAAAACATCACAGACACTGATCAATTTTTCTTGAATTTTGCTTCAAAGGTCCATTAAGGTCAAACATTCCTGAAATTGGCAGTAGCATGCATCATGTAAAATAAGACAAGAGGTTGTATGATCAGCAGAGCTAGACAAGTTGAAGAATGTGACCACATTTCTACATTAGAGCTTCAAAGCTGAATTAAAGCAAGATGCTGAGTCCTGAACAGTGCTTATGATGGCCAAAACAACAGCTTGACAGACCAGACAGTACTCCAAACACATCTTTTATTGCTCTATACTGTTCCTGAAAATAGCCAGCTTGCATTTTGACTGCAACAGCTGGACATTATTGTATAGACTGCCACTGGGGGTTCATTAACTATGTATCTGTACAGATTTATGGAAGTCATCACCTTAAGAGATCATTATAAACTTCTTGGCAAGGTCATAAAACCAGAGAATTGGCTTAAAATTATAAGGAAGAATAAAACTAAGCACTTAAGCAGGAACCCAAAACTAAAAACTCATCAAGTTATATGCAAGAAAGTAATGCTTGAAAATTTTTTTCTCAATAAAAGTTGAAAAAAATTTTTTAAAAAGAAGAGTTGCATTCTACTCATGATTTATAAAGTGAATACCAGAACACTAGGAGATTTGGTGTGGAAGAATTTTCAGCAGTTTGGAAAGAGATTTTGTAAAAACCAATTATGTAGAGGATATAAATCCTCTAGGAAAGAAAAAGAGGACCTGAATAAAGGGAAGGAAAAGAATGTCCCTGAAAGATACTCCAAATTTTGATTAGATGACCAAAAGAATGAAGAGAACAGGAAAAAGTTTTGCCAGCTACTTCTACGAGAACTAAAATGTAAAATATATAAAGAACTCAAACACATATAGAGTCCCAAATTTAAAGACCTAATCCAAAAATGGGAATCTGAAATGAACAGATACTTCTTAGATGAAGAAGTACATATGGCTAGTAAATACATGGAAAAATGTTCACTTGCTGGCTATGCAAGAAATACTAATTGAAACAACACTGAGATTCCAACTCACTGAAGAAAAAATGTCCATTATCAAGAAATCAACCAATAAGAAATGCTGGCAGGGCTGTGGGGGGGAGGGAGGAATTCTCCTCTTTTGCTGGTGGGAGTGTAAACTGGTGCACCCACTGTGGAAAGCAGCGTGGAGATTCCTCAAAAAACCACAACTGGAGTGTTGTATCTTCTTGAGAAATTTAGTTTAACTGAGACTCAATAGGGAGCCAAAGTTTTTACTTTGTAAATATCCTTGCCCGGTGCAAAGGAGAGCAAAGATTTTATGAGTGCTACATCTGCCCTGAGGGCTGGGGGATGGCCTACATACACTATAATGGAGGAGAAGAGGCTTGTTTTCTTTTGTTTTTTTCCCCCTCTGACTACTTGTTGCCCCAGTGCCACGCCACCCTGCCTTGGAGCCAACTGATTATGGACTGAAACCTCCAGAAACTAAACTAAACTAAACCTTTCCTTCCTTCATTTTGGGTGTCAAGTGTTTGTGTGAGCAACAAGAAAAATATAACCTAGACATAGAGGTTTTGTTTGACCCAGCTAGTCCCCTTCTAGGTATCTTGCCAAAGAGTTAAAGTCATCATTTACCAGTGATACATGTTTGGAGCAGCACAATTTATAATAGCTAACTCTTGGAAATAGCCTACATGCCCACCAACTGATAAATGGATGAGGAAAATGTGGTATTTACATATAAAGGAGCACTACTTTTCCACAAAGAGGGATAAATGAAGCATTTTTTAGGTAAATGGATGTACCTAAAGACAGTAATCTTAAAGTGAAATAAATCAGACATACAAGTTTAAACATCACATTGTTTCTCTTGTGGGAGAACTCAAAGTATAGATAAGGACCGAAACAGAAGATAGCTTTAGGAAGTAGAATTTTTTCAAATAGGAAAGGGTATAAGAGATGGACGAGGGGAAGGTAGGAAAGAGAAAAGGCATTTAAAAAAGGAAGAAATGGATATATACCTTTTGCAAATGAAGGAAAAAAGGGCTGGGGGGAGAGGGGCAAAGAGACACAGAATTAGGATGTGTTAAGCACATGTACAAATGATGAATATGAACATTATTTTTATTAGTACATCATGAAAACATGTATTTTTAAGAACCCAAATCAAATTTAAAAACTGAAAGTATGATAGTCTCAGCTTTTGGAATTTTCCAGGTGTGAGACTTAAGATTTAAGGGAAGCCAGGCATGATGGCATATACTTCTAGTTATAGCACTTGGGGGGCTGAGGCAGAACTGCCATGAGTTTAAGGGCAGCTTGGTCTATGAAATGAGTTTAAAGCCAGCCTAAATTTACAGAGCAAGACCCTGTCTCAAAGAAATCAAACCAAACCAAACCGAACTAACTCCAACCACCCTCCACCCAAAAGACTTAAGGGAAACTAGGAGAGTTTTCCCCTCATGTTCCAATTGGGCAACATTTGTCCATGTGAGAATATGACAGAACGGATCACAGGAATTATGGGGGTATATGGAAGCTGAATTTAATGCATTTTATTAAATATAAATACTCAAAATCACGATGTGTGTGTTGTGCCCAACATTTGGTCAAGAAATGAACATACATGGAAATTTAACAATTCATGTTCTAATGTAAAAAATTTTATTTACTCAATTTCTGATTAATGCAAAAAAAAAAACCCCACATTTACTTACCAACATTTTTTGGTAAATATGTGTTACCTTTGATAACATTAAATGTGAAATTCAAGCAAAATGTTTGATTAGAAATCTTTTCTTGTCAGTGAATTGCTATGAAAACAATATTTTCCCTGTTATTTTGCTACTAAGGCTACTTAGGAAACACAGGTTCTGGGATAGTATGAAAAGGAGTGTGTGTGTGTGTGTGTGTGCGCGCGCGAGCCCGCGCAGGGGAAGATAAGGTCACCCTGACATTTTAAGAATGACGCATTCATAATTTTAAGTTGTTGCCACTTTACCTGCAGGAGCCTCCTGACGCATTCATGGTGGCCGTTCTTGGCAGCAAGGTGTAAAGCACTGTGTCCTGAATGGATTGAAAAGCAGAAAATGGCAAGAACAGGTCACACTTTCTACATTAATTTCTAATCTGTGCTTAAGACAACTATGAGGAAATGGGTTGCTCTCCAACAAAGACAGAATTGTTCCTCTGAAAATCAAGTCTTCACATTGTTTAGTGCAACCAAAGAAGGGAGAATGGACCATCCTGCCCGCCAGATACCGCTCACAGGCTCTGACTGCTATTCTCTTGGGCTTCATTTAAGCAGTGCACTAGAGGCCTGCAGCGGGCCCATGACATGAAGCTTAGAAGTTCTGCTTTCAGCTGTCAAAGTATGTGCCAAATGCACTTGTTTACAATAGCGTAACCAGGCTGGGAGCTCCTTAGACCTAGGAACCCAAAAAAGGCAAACCACAAGCCAGTAGAGAACATGTCAGAGATCCCCACTCTGGGTGCCTTATTTCTCCTGCCTCCAAATGTACTGTGGCTCTGAATGGATATTACCTGGGGTTTTGGATTTTCAAAATTCTTTCAAAGAGGGACACAGCTATAATGCAATGTACTGTTAATGTAGCACATCTTTTAATTCCTTTCATGACTGCAATATAAGGTTATAGTCAGATAACTTCAGGAAATCCCAGTGCTCTGCACAACTCCCTCACTGCCAAATAGAGCTACAGAGCTCCCATGGGAAGCAGGCTTAGGGACAGCCTAAGTGGTAGAAGACTGCCCATGGTAGGGCCTGTGTGACTGCTTATATTTAACCTGGAATTTTGTTTCCTGCAATATCAGACATAGCTTGCTCATGGATGCTACAGAAATGGGGCCTTCTGAATTAGATCTCTCCTGGCCTACTCATCAAAATTCCAATTCCTTCCCAACTGTTGCTTTTATCCTGACTCTCTGCTTTATTTCTTTATTCTTCATAGCACCCAGCAATATAGGCTTGTTTGGAATGGGCTTTTTGTCTACATCACTCCGTGTTTGCCTAGCACCCAAAATCTTGCTGGTACACAGCAGGTTGTCAGTTCTCATCCATGTGGATTACAGGCTGTTCTAACTCAAATGCCTGGAGTGTAGGCCTTGCTAGAGTTGCCAGTCATGCCAGTACAATTAAGAGAGTCATAATCTTGCATTTCTTAAATTATTTGTCCAATATATCCCCAATGATATCATAATCTAGTTAATTGCTGTGTGTGGCTGTTTTGTGAATTGTAGGATGTTAAGCCACCTCTCTGGTTATGACAATCAAAATCTGTCTTCAGTGATTTCCAGATGTCCCTTGGAGACCAATTCACTTCTAGTTGTGAACAACTAGCTTAGGAAAACAATTTTTTTATATAGTGACCCAATTGCAAAATACCATTCTCTTTTCTGAATTAATCACCACTCTCTTAACACTGACCAGAATTTCCTAATTGGAGGATCACATGGCTTGGAAACACCATATTTAAGATTAGAGGGTCACAGGGTCACAGTGACCTTCACAAAAGCATATATAAGGTCAAAAGAATAGCTCCCTTCTACTCTGAGACAGAGGTACAGGGAGATCCTAAGGAATTGTTCAGTCAGGGTGGGATACCAGGCAGAAATCTTTCTACTCCTTCCTGAAAGGATAAACATAAATAAGGTTAAGAAATGAGAGGAAAGAGATCTTTGAAAGGAAGAAGATAAGGAGCTTCTCTACCTTTTACTCATTTTATTCCATGAGATTCTCCCCAGCCAGAATGAGTAAAGAGCATAATAGTAAAAGTTCAGCTACATTATACACTAAATAGACTTTGGTGGGCTACTTTGGCCTCTCTAACCATCATTTATTTATACCACTGTTTCTACGGACAAGTACATTCTGAATTTTAAACAAATGAACTTTTGGAACAGATCCTGATTGTAAGCTGGAGCCTGTTTAGCTGTGCATACCATGTATTAACTTTTGTCCACGCTGTGAACAAAAGCTGTTCTACACAAACAGTGCCCATCTAAAAAAAGGACAGTTCTCCAGAGATCATGTGGTAGGGACATTTAAACAAAATGCCTTATGTAAACAACAGGCTTTCATTTCACTTCTAGGGTTCGGGTCATACCTGGAAGTTGGTGCTACATATCTAGAAAAGTGAAAATTCTTTTATTCCCTGCCTCTGTGATATGTTTTTTTGTTTGTTTGTTTGTTTTACTAGCAACATAAAAGTATTTTTCACTTAAAATAATCTCAAAACCCAAATGACAAATCATTCCCTGCATGCTGTCATACTGAAGCAAGGTGTCTTTCATTGTTAACATGAAGCATGTCTTTCCAAATGCAGATTTTCCTTGACAGAGTATATTAGTGACAGAATCCTGCTGTAAGGAGACACACCATTCCGTTAGTCCATCTCTCATGCAGTTGTGGATGTGTTTGGAATACCAAGAAGCAGTGTCTTTACAGACAATTCAAAAAGGCAAAGAGTTGTCTGCATATAAAATGAAAATGCTATTTATAAATCAAGAGCCCTGAACCATTATAGGAACTCTAAGAATCCTGTATTCTCATTCCTCTGGGAGGCTGAGGCAGGAGGACTGCAATTTTGTGCCTAGCCTGGGCAACTTAGCAGGACTTAGTTTCAGAATAAATAAATAATAGAACAGGGCTGGGAATATAGCCCAGTTTAAGTAAAAGCCTGGTTTCGATCCTCAATAGAGTGAATATGCAAACACACACACACACACACCCCAAAGAAGAGAGGAGGAACAAGGAGGGGAGCTGGGGCGGGAGGGGAGAGGAAGAGACTTTGAGCAGGAAGTTTTAGAAACCTAAGTTACAAAAATCTTCCCCTAAACTACATCAGCGATAATTTATTCAATTCTTAATACTGCTGGCAAAAAAAAAAAAAACAATAGAGGAATGACTGATGAGACTGAGACCATATTTAGTGCAAATGTAAATTTTTAAGACATAAGATGTCATAGGACACTTAGATATGGCTAAAAAACACAAAAGGCCAAAGTTTAAGAAATCATAGTATTGAATCATAATACAGAAAAATATAGAAAAAAGACAAATGTAATTAGACAAGATACAGAATGTTTTCTTAAAAATTAAAGTTTCAGAATACAGAACATAAACAATAAAAGTATAAATTTACTTGCTTCTTGGGAGGAAGGGATTAAAAACGATCAAGATATGATACATAGAGAGATGTCTCTATAGTTTTCACTCAAGATATTGTATCTTGATCATATATACAAACTCCCCAAAACAAATGTAATTATTCCATATCACAAACATAAACCAATAGTAACATAAATTTTCTTCCTGTTTACTATTTAAAATATAGTTAAACAATAATATATATTCTTAGAAAGGCTCATATTTACATCAAATTTTATCACTGAAGCATAAATCCTTTTACCCTGCTATATGTCCGGAGAAAAAGACTTACTTATAATTAAGTCTTAATTCTATAGTTTTGAACTTATTCCTTCATCTCCATTTATTTGTAAAGCACAACATAGCTTTGCATAGTGTTTGACATGGAATCAAACAATGTCTTTGTGTGTGTATGACCTGGAACATTCCCATGAACTTGGTGACCTCCCCACACAATCAAATCCATAGCAAGTCAAGTACCATAAGTCATACCATCTGAAAACCAAAAGCCATCTCATCTTTTTTGGTTTTTCTTAATTCCAAATTAAAATACATTTATGCATTGACTTGCAGCTACATTTTTGAATGACTCATCCTATAAAGTATCTGAGTTTTAAGATGAATATTATCTTTTGTGTCTTCACACAGCATCAAATTTGAGTAGAATTAGGGGTGTAACAGAATACAAGCCCACCCAGAAATTAAAAAAAAAAAAAAAAAGCTAAACTAGGAACTGGAAATGTTAGAGAACAAGAAGGGCTAACAAGTTTTCTCTACTCTGGGACTTTCTGTGTATTACATTTTCATACCTCAGCTTCTTACCCTCTAAGTCTCTTATGTAACAAAAGTTGTTTTATTAGGAAAGCCAAGTATGCACGGGGATTAGAGACAATTTAAAATATGTCACTGTGGTAGAAATTGCAAATCATAATTTCAGTTTGTTTCTGTCTCCTTCTATAGTAAAACATTTGATTTAACTAAACAACTTGTTGCCCAGAATTTCACTGCTTTGCTTAAAGCTAGATGTGGCCATGAGCCCTGCTGTGTCCAGTGAGATCTAACTGGAATTATGTGTATGCCATGTGGGCCACACAGTCCTTCCCTTCACTGCTGCTCGGGACCCCTGCGAGCCATTCAGGTCACGGGGATCACAGAAAAACCTTACAGGGTGTAGCAACAACGGGTCTGGGCCATCATGGTGTGGAGCAGAGCTACCACACCAATCTGGATCTTTCAATTGGGAGAAATAAAAATGTTTAAACCATTCTTATTTCGGATTCTGTCACAGTACAAGTGTATACACTTATGAATAAAGGAAGATAATAAAGGAAGGAGATCTACTGATAACACAAAAGATTCTACGGTCATTTTTAGTCTTTTGGTAGTGCTTCTATGTAATTCCATCTTGTAGTCCACAGTGCTAAGTGCAGGTTTCAAAAAGAAAAACAAAGAAAGTTAAGCATCAACTTTCCCATTTGCCCAGTGGAAGTGCTTTCTAAAAAACAGAATCCCTAAATCTTATATCAGTGAAGAACTAGAACAAGCAAGCAACAAAGGGTATCAGAGATTGCATGAATTTAGTTGAGAGATGGTCCAGGAGCTGGCCTCTCTTCCAGATTGCTATGTGTTCATGGTGACAAACAAGCAATCTAAGGCATATGAACTGCTCTCCCCTCAAAAAACACTTTAAAATGATGATTTTGTGAGTCTTTTGAGTTTTCTTTTTCTTACTTTTCAAAGGATAGCATATATTGTGGCTGTCAATTTGTGTGTGTGTGTGTGTGTGTGTGTGTGTGTATGCATGTGTGTGAGATCTGAAACTGATCTTTCAGTAGTCCAGTGAAAGAGAATGAAGGTGATTTTGCTGCCAGCAATAATCACAACAACTTAGTGGCCAAATGGAGTGACCCTTTCTATGTGTCTGCTACTGGTCATGTGCCCACAATGCCCACCTGCCTTAAGCTTCCAGAGCTATTTAATACAACTGTGGGTATAGTGCTGTAATTGAAGCCACTTCTGATAATGTTTTGCTCATAAAATTAACTGTAAGGAATCTATACAAATTCTCAGAATTCTAAGCATTTCATGTGGAATGATAATTTTTTTTAAAAAAACATACATAAAAACCTCTTTGCATTTAAATCCAGTCAACAGTTTAAAAGTAGAAAATTAGACCAGTTTGATCATTTTGCAGACTTGGTGGAAAAAAGGACAAAAAGAGACAATATCATACATGTTGAAATATGTCCTCTCCTCCTAAAAATATTCCCTACAGGTATTATGATTTATGGTTAAAAAAAAACCACTTTTGTGCCATTTCTAACTAGGTTTTGAGATTTAAGACTGAATCTCTGTAATAAATGTGTCAATATTTAAGGCAAATTTATTGAAAATTCCTCACCTGTCACAGTTAAGCCTCTAACCATAAAATCATTTTTGACTAATGATGAGCATAAAGCCACAGTGATTAGCACCCTCATCCTTCTTTTGTATCCAGGTATGCTTTCTTGAGAGGGACAGTTAAGGAGGGGGCATTACAGCCAACAAGAAAGACATGAGCATAGGCAATTAAAGCATCACAATTTATCCTTTTTTTCTTTTGACAGCAGGAAGAGTTTAATAGTTCCTCTACGTAACACAAAGTCATTCCATACACATTTTTTCCCATACACCTTTCCCCTTCTTTGATCTCTGTATTTTCCTTGCAGACTTTCAAGAAATTATCACAGGAAGTTGGTGTCTCATTTAGAGCAAAGTGCTAGTTCCTTGCCAAAAAAAAAAAAAAGGCAGAAAACAGGGAAATGGACGGAAGCTCTAAGACTTCTTCAATCCATGGAACATTTAAATAGTGTCGTGGGGCTGCAAAGTGCTTTGGTGAACCCATTTCTATCAGCTCCCCTAACCAGCACTGAGAAGCCTCTTCGATGTGTCTGAGTGCTTCTTCCAGGACTCTCTCTTGCCAGGCCATCCTAGTCTGCAAGGAAGTGGGCATTGAGCTGGTACATCCAGACCTTGCTCTGGCATTATACTAGGTTCTCGGAAACCCAGTTAGGGATCTGCTGGTAAATACAAACTATACCCACATGATATGTTATGGCTACAAAAAAATATACTATGCTTAAGAACTTTTAATGGGGGAAATGATACTGGTGATTTGTATATAGATATAGTACAGTAAAGACTGAGGATCCTGGCCGGTCAGTCAAGATGAAGATCATGGCTTTTATGTACAACTAACTCATTTCAGCAAGTTGATGAAATGTGTTACTAAAAATTCATCCCATTTATCATTTTACACTGTGATTCATAAAGACAAAAATTAGGAAATACTTCTTGGTTCATACATGTAACCTTTGGGAAGAGTATCAAAAGTAAGGATTAGAAGCATATGGTCTCTAGTGATGAATGACACAGAAGAAACAAATAGTTATAAAGGTACATAAAAATGATGAAACCATGCCAGAGACTATCAGAAGTGACTGGAGTTTTTTTGATGTATGTTTATTTGTTTGTTTTTGTTTTTTGTTTCTTTTGGCTTATCTGTAGACTCTAACTTTTCCACAAGGTACATATCACCATCTTTTCGATACTCTCCTGCTGCGCTGTTGACTTAAGAGATTAAAAAACCACATACCAGTAGTGTCTTGCGCTGTCACATCCACACCATGTGTAAACATGACCCGGAGGCATTCCGCGTGTCCTCTTGCAGCCGCAAGATGAAAACTAGAAAGAGAGGGGAACATATTTCAGAGTTCATCTCCCACAAAGCCTCCTGCCTCTTCACTTTCCCTCACGTGAGCTCCACAACTACCCACTGAATAGGTATTTTCAGCTTCATTCTTTAAAGAGAATGTATTTTCAAAAGTTTATTGTAGATGTTGAGACAGGGTCTTACCACGTTGCCCTGGGTAGCCTTCAATGTGTGGGCTCAAGTGAATTTCCTGCCTCAGGCTCCTGAGTAGTTAGGACCATACCCAGTGTAACCTCATTCTAAAGATGAGGAAAGAGGCTGAACATGGCTTGGAATTTGTTCCCTTACTATTTATTTATTTATTTATTTATTTATTTTGGAGGGGATTGCTGAGGACTGAATCTGGGGCCTTGTGCATATTAAACACATGTCCTTCCACTGAGCTATCCCACCCAAGTCCTTCATTGGCATCTCTTATTAAATGATGAAACAGAAATTTGATCTTAGGTTTTTCAAACCAAAGATCAGGCTTAAGAAAAAAAAACTTAAGATTGACCCACATATTTGTCTCTTTATACAAGAACAGTTGAGCCTCAACTAAACTCAGTTTCTGAATAAACTTCTTCCTACTATCTAGTGCTTTCACCAGTGCCATTGTTTCTAAGTTAATATATTTTATAAGAAGAAACGTATCTAAATCACACAGTGGTCAAAGTTTTGACAATATCAATGCCAAATGTGCTCTGGGGGTACAGCTGAGTAACAGTTGTATGTAGCATTTGTTAATGTATGTCAGGCATTTTGTACAGACTCTTAGATGTAATGTCTTTTCATTACCATACAAATCTTTGGGAAAGGCTGCAGGACAGACTCACTATGTACAGGGTGGCCTTGAACTCATGAGCTTCTTGCCTCAGCCTCCTGAGTACTAAGATTTCTATCACAGCCTTTTAAGTTGAGTCCTACTGCTGTCTATCTCCTGTAGGCAGTAAGAGTCTACACGCAGGTACAAACTGGATCAGAGAAAGCTCACTATTAGGATAAAGAACTCAATGACACTTGGGAGTACAAAGCATGCCCAGCCTCAGTAACTGTGTACCTGACATAATTAATTGCTCCTGTGGACAGAGTCACTATGAAAAGCTTCAGGAATTCAACTCTCTACTTTTAAGGATGCTAGGAGCTGTTTCTAAAATTGATTAGTATTTATCTTCTTTTTAAAGTCTCTGTGTGTTCATTTCTAGACTGTTCACTTTGCTATGTCCTATGACCAAGTGCACACTAAATCGAAAGTCTCTAGATAACAGGGCACCCATCTACCACTCCAAAGACAGGTATCCAAGAACAGTGATTAGTGTGCACCCATGGACATGTGCACACATCCCATACCTATCTTTTGAATAAAGTGTGACATATGCACAGAAAATTACATGTATCACAATTATATAGCTTGCCAAATTGTCACAAATAAAACATGCCTATTTCACCTTCAACAAATTGGGCCACAGACCATGGGCAGAAACCTCAAAGCCCTGGCACCTGTGAAGCCATTATTATGACTCTGTGGGTCTGTTCTTATTTCTACTTACCATCCCCATGTGATATTTATATTTCTTTTCTACTCTAAGTCTTCTCAATTGCCTCTAGACTGTATACTGTATCTATGGATGACTGACACTGTGGCCACATCTGACAGTGAGCATGACTGTAGGTCACTGCTGTGTGGTGGTAAATACACTCTGACGAACATGGTAGGAGAATCACCAGAAGACCTGGAAATGGCAGGGATTCAAGACCATTGCCTGTAAGTTATTGACTTTCCATCATTATAAGCTAGGAGAAGTAAAATGTTGGGAAGTTGGGTTCCATTTACAATTCCACAAGAGAAACTTCTCAAACATTCATTTGTAAACAACCACCCCATCAATCTAAATTAACTCCTTTGATGGCTGTAATACATTTTACTGATGGATCCAGTGAAGTCAGAATTTTGCTTAATAAAGCCTATGTGTCACTTTTGTTTCACTCTGCCTTGCCTATTAGAATTTAGATCAGGAATGACATTTTCCTCTGTTGTAGGGCTCTCCAACTAATGTCCAACACAATGTGTATGATTTTTTTGTGTTGTTGTTGTTTTTAAAGAGTAACAGTATTTACCCCACTCATAATTTTTTCCTGCATTTTACCAAAAGTATCAGCAATTAGTGTTCTTAACAAAGTACAAATACAAATTAGAAACAGCTTATTATAGGGAGAGATATACATGATTGTAATTTTATACTGTATTCATCTAATAAGCATTATATTTTCCTCTAGTAAAGTCATTCTAAGATCATGTGGTACAATTTAACATGTCATTATTTCAAAGCATTCTTCCAAGAACTCTAATTTCCAGGTGTTTGTTGTGATATGGGAGCAAAGCCAAAAAACACAACAGGAGTCTGTTCCTCAAGGGTGAGTCGCCAATGCTGTGCCTTTGCTTTGCCCCCTAGATCTGCCCTCATCCTTTTCCCTGGGTCTATGTGGTCTATAAAGTAGTCCTCCAGTGAATTCAATCTCATGGGCTGTCATGTACTTTGGCTTTTGAGACCAGTAGGAGGTGTTTATAAGAGAGGAAAATCTGAGCCAAGAGTTCCAGGCATCAACCCTTTCAAATGCTCTCCTCCATACCACACATTACCAAGGCTCTGTCTTCCTCTATGAAAACCACACCTATGAAGTCACAGCTCTGGTTCTCCAGAAACTACTGCTGTGGCTGTTTCTGGATTTTAGCAGCTACTCTGCTTTCTTATCTTTCAGAAAGAGGGCAAAAATGGATTCCCAGTATTGCTAACTCAGAGTTTCCTTCCCAGCCTTCCTGGTTCCTTTTAACCTAGCACCACATTTGGAAACAGTTCCTTTCTTAAATTTTTGTCTGTTGACATCTTTGAAGGTGTTACTTGTTTCCCAGAAAGCCCTTCATCACACCAGAGTAAGGTATTTTGTGTGTGATCATTGATATTATTTGATTAGGGATTTCCAAGGGTAAATTCAGGCTTTAAAAAAATGTTCTTACTGTCACTACCACATACAATTGTATTATTAAGATATTTGAGTATTTCACTGAAGTGCTTTATGAAAGCACTTTATATGGAAGAATATGCCATATAATTACACAAAATATTGTGATTTCTAAAGAGTTTTCCAATATGGTCTTAGGCCAAAATAGAGACCAATTTAAAGGGTTCAAACTTAAACTTCTCTAAAGATAAGATACATAACTCATTGAATAAGAATCAGTACATAGTCTAGAATGCCCCACATGTTAAAATAAAGAAATGATAAAACTCAGATTTTCTGCTGTTGATTGGGTTTTGAGTATATGCACAATGCCTATTGTCCACAATGCCAAGCAGCTACAGAAAAAGTAAAATTAAAAAGCAAACAAATAACACACTCCGAATACATCTTACTGGCTCTACAGTCCTAGTCACTTGTAAAACATAATCAAGACTCTCAGAAAACTAAAATATTTACTCAACCCTCTCATTGCGCTGAGGTTTCATTCAGTCTACTCAATGCAGACTCTAATGTGCTTAATTTCATCAGTATCCTTGATATATTTTGTATTAAAGTACAGGCTACCCTGTAGTTTAAAATTGGGTAAATATTACATATTCTGTGAGCATATCTTATGCTTATATCTTATCCTAATGGTAAGGGTAATATTCCAGAGTTCTTCCATAATGTATTAGAAGTTTAAAAAGGTGTTCATTAAACTTTCATATTTCATATTTACTATACATTAATATATGCTATATAATACATACACACATAACATATATATTAATTTAGTCTACTATTCAAAAATATGCAGACTGAGACCACCTTGTGGGACCCAGGAACTCTAGCCAGTGGCATGCACAGGACCATGCTAGACCCAGGCCCCTCCTGTGACTCCCACTGTCCCAGCAGACCATCTCGAGGGACCTGGGAACTTCAGCCAGTGGTGTGCATGGGGCCGGATTAGACCTGGACCCCTCCCTCGGCTCCTGTCATCCCAGCAGACCACCTCTCGGGACCTGGGAACTCCAGCCAGCAGCACGCATGAGGCTGGCATAGACCCGGGCCCATTCCACAACCCCCGCTGTCTGGGCAGACCTCCTCATAGGACCCGGGAAATCCACCCAGTGTCACGGGTGGGCTAGGCCAGAATTGTGCCCTCCCCATATCCCCCCAGTCCTAGCCACCCACCTCAGGACTTAGGAACTCCAGCCTGTGACAAGCATCCTTGCAGTCCCACCACTGCCATTGGCGACCCCTCCAACCTCCTAGACCTACTATTGCTGTTGATCTTCGGCTCCCACACCTCCCCCTAGTGCATTAACCATTAACCATTAATGGACTGCAGTGCATTAACCATGCAGTATAGAGGGGAGACTCAGTAACCCTTCATCCAAACAGAAGAACTCAGCAGGTTTCCATCAGTGAGGTGAGTTGCCCTTAAAATAGGAATAGAGTTCACCATCTTTAGTGGGTAAACAGGAGCAATAGTAAAGCCCCTTCCAGAAGTAGGCCAACAGTGAGCTTGGCAAGTGGGTGGGTAAGTCCTTCCTCCATACAGACAATATCGGGTAGGTTGAAGAAGGTGCCAATAAGGCCTCCCCCAACTGTGAGAAAATTAAGGGGGCCTGTGGGACACCCAGAGACACAGTAGGGTCCTAGCCAAGACAAACACTATAAACAGGGAGATCTGGTGACTCTGAACAACCTGAAGCCACAATAACAAGGGGAACTAGGTGTTGATTTCCATCAGTACTCCTAAGCTTGTCAGCCTAAGAAGAACACAGGACTCACCCAACAGGCCCTATAGGAGGAATTCAGGTGACTGGCCCACCTCTTCATTGTGGGACCCAGCAATTGGACAAACATCAACCTTACAGTAGGTCCCCAAGATACACACTACCAACAGTTGACACTAGTGGGATTGAAGGACCAAATACTAACCCAAAAGGGGAAAATGGCAAAACGAAAAAGCAACATGCAGTCTCAAACATCTAGTCCACCAGGAGCAAGTAAAGGAGACATTGAAATAGAGGATTTCAAAAGTAACACACTGGAAATCTCTGAAAAGATAGCCAGTGAAATAAAAAAAAATTTTAAAAAAAACCCTCCATGAGGCTATAGAGGAAATCAAATTAGAAGTAATCTCTCATGTAAAGATAGAAATAACAACCTTAGTAAATGACTTGCTCAGTGCAGCCAGAGAAGAAATAGATTTAAAAAAAAAATACAGGAGCATGGGAAACTTATTGAAACCTACAGAAAACAAGCAGAATTCATAAAACTCAAAGAGACATCCAAGAAACAAAAAATCCTATTGAAAGCTGGCAAAAGTGTTTAAATGAAGCTGAGGATAGAATTTCAGACCTTGAGGACAGGATCCCAACTAGCAATCAGGAAAGGATTAAACTTTTAAAAATAACAAAGCAGCATGAAATGGCAATCCAGCAGCTTCAAGATGATGCCAAGAGAGACAATATAAGACTAATAGGCATCAGTGAAGATGCAGGAGTCAATGAAAATGTCATAACTAAACTATTCACAGAAGTAATAGCAGAAAATTTCCCAAACATGGGGAAAAAACTGAAATGCAGATAAGTGAGGCTATAGAACACCAATCAATCACAACCAACATAAATCTACACCCAGACATATAATAATTAAGATCACAGACATGCAGCATAAAACAGAATACTAAGAGCCATTAGAGAAAAGACACAGCTCACCTAACAAGGAAAGCCTATGAGAATCACAGCAGACTTTTCAGCACAAACCCTCAGGTCAAGATGAGCTTTCAGTGAGGTATTTCAAGCCCTGAAAGAAAACTTTCAACCCAGACTGATGTACCCAGCAAAACTGTCTTTCAAATTTAATGGAGAAACAAGATACTTTCATGACAAAGTACAACTGAAGAAATTCATGTCCGCCAAACTAACCATAGAAAGAGTATTGAAACACATAATGGATACAGATAAAAATGACCATAATCCCTAGAACAACAACAGAAGGAAACCACCAGTAGGAAAGCAATTAAACAAGGGGGAAAAGCAGACAGAAAACAACTAGAATATAACATGGCAAAGTTGAGCCAGTACATATCAGTGATACCCATAAATGTAAATGGCCTCAATTCACCTATCAAAAGAAGTAGGTTGACAGAATGGATCAAGAAACACTATCCCACAATATGCTGTATACAAGAAACACATCTGACCCAAAAGGAAACCCATAGATTAAAAGTCAAAGTATAGAAAACAGTATTCCATGCAATAGGAATCCAGTATAAAGCAGGGGTAACTATTCTACTTGCAGACAATGTGAACTTCTAACCTAAAGTGATTAAAAGAGATAAAGAAGGTCATTACATACTCGTGAGCAGAAAAATTCAACAGGAAGAATCAACAATTATAAATATATATGCACTAAATACAGAAGCACCCAACTATATAAGACAGATACTAACAGACATGAAAAACCAAATACACAAGAACACAATTATTACAGGGGACCTTAACAGCCCACTGTCACAAAGAGATAGATCAACTAGACAAAAAGTTAGCAAAGAAATAATAGAACTGAATCATACCTGTGAGCAATTGGACTTAGTAGATGTTTACAGAGTATTCTGTAAACATCTGTAAACATCAGAATACACATTCTTCTCAGCTGCACATGGGACATTCTCCAAAATAGACCATATATTATCACATAAAACATTCATAAGTAAATACAAAGGTATTGAAATTATCCCATGCATAATATCTGATCATAGCACATTGAAATTGGAAATTAATAGCAAAAGAAATTTCAAAACCTGCATAAATACATGCAACTTAAATAACAACTTTCTGAACAACCAGTGGGTTACAGATGAAATTAAAGATGAAATAAAGCAATAACTACAATTCATTGAAAATGCGGGAACAACATACTGTAACCTGTGGGATGCAATGAAAGTGGTCTTAAGAGGTAAATATATAGCAATAAATTGTCATATCAAGAAAACAGAATGAGCATAAGTAAACAACCTATTGCTTCATCTCGAGCTTTTAGAAAAAGAAGAGCAAGTTAATCCCAAAGCTCATAGAAGAGAGGAAATTGTAAAGATTAGAGCACAAATCAATGCAATTGAAACTTAAAAAAAAACAAAGATTAATGAATCAAAAGTTGGTTTTTGAGAGAATAAAAAAAATTGACAAACCTCTAGCTAACCTTATTAAGAAAACGAAAGAAAGAAAACCAAATTCACGCAATAAGGACTGAAAAGAGGGAAATTACTACAGATCCCATGGAAATTCAAAAGATCATGAATACCTACTTTGAAAACCTCTACTCACATAGAATGGAAAGCACAGAGGATGGACAGATTTCTACAAACATGAACTAACAAAGCTTAATGAAGAAGATATAGCAATTTTGAATAACCCAGTATCAGCTATTGAAATTGAAAATGTAATTAAAAACTTGCCAACAAAGAAAAACCCAGGTCCTGATGGATTCACAGCTGAATTTAACAAGAAATTTAGAGAAGATTTGATGCCAATGCTCCTTAAATTGGCATTTAAGGAAGCAATCCTCCCTAAATTATTCCTAGAGGCAAAGAAGCAATCCTCCCTAAATTATTCCTAGAGGCAAGTATTAATCTGATACAAAAACCAGAGAAAGTCCCAACCAAAAAGGAGAATTATAGGCCAATCTCACTAATGAAATTGATGCAAAGATTCTCAATAAAATACTGGCAAATAAAATGCAGCAAGTCATCAAGAAGATTACACATCACAGGAATGCAGGGATGATTTAACATACACAAATCAATAAATGTAATACACCACATCAACAGAGGCAAAGACAAAAACCACATGGTCATCTCAATAGATGCAGAAAAAGCTTTCTATAAAGTCCAACACTTGTTTGTGATAAAAACTCTTCAGAAACTTGGAATACACGGTGGCTACTTCAATCTCATAAAGGCCATCTGTGAGAAACCAACAGCCAACATTTTACTAAATGGACAAAAACTGAAAGTCTTCACTCTAAAATCAGCAACAAGACATGGAAGTCCACTATCACCACTCCTATTCAATATAGTTCTGGAAATACTAGCCAGGGCAATCAGACAAGAGAGAGAAATAAAAGGAATAAAGATAGGAAAGGATGAAGTTAAATTGTCACTATCTGCAGATGACATGATACTCTATAAAGACCCAAAAAAACTCCATTAAAAGACTACTAGAGGTAATAAACAAATTCAGCAGCATATCTGGATACAAACTCAACACTCAAAAATCAATAGCATTCCTGAACACAAACAAAAAACTCACCAGGAGAGAAATTATGGAAAAATTGCCATTCACAATAGCATGTAAAAATATGAAATAGGAATCAACCTAACTAAGAATGTAAAAGACCTATATGTTGAAAATTATGCTACACTAAAAAAGGAGATTGAAGAGATGTTAGAAAATGGAAAGATATACCTTGCACTGGGAAACCAAGCAATTACTACCCTCCCTGGTGAGCGGGTGTGAGCCTGCTCCCCTCCCCTCATTAGCAAGTGAGAGCCAGTGATCTGGACATCTTTTGAGAGGTTGACTATGTTATTTTGTAGGAATTCTCTGTAGGCGAAGATATGGACAACTATTTGGAAGAAAACAAGAGACAATATGATATAGTGAAGATCTCTGGTTGTCTAACTTTGAAATTTATGCTTTCTTATGTCCCATTCCATTCTGTTCTGTTGTATTTAATTTTACCGCCTTTAAAATAAAAAATTAAAAAAAAAAGAAATCACAAACAGTGTGAAAAGAAAACCCACAGAATGGGAAAGAATTTTAGCCAGCAACCCCTCAGACAAAGGACTTATATGAAGTACAAATAAAGAATTGAAAAACATCAACCCCCCCCAAATTCAAAGACCCTCTCCAGAAATGTTCATCTGAGATGAACACACATTTCTCAGATGAAGACATACAAATGGAAAATAAATACATGAAGAAATGTTCACCATCACTGGTCATTTGAGAAATGAAAATTCAAACAGTATTGAGATTACATCTCACTCCGGAAAGAATAGCTGCGATCAAGAAAGCAACTCATAACAAATGTTGGTGAGACTGCAGGGAAAAAGGAACTCTGCTCCGCTGTTGGTGGGAGTATAGACTGGTTCAGCCACTATGGAAATCAGTATGGTGAATTCTCAGAAGACTAGGATTGGAAGTTCCATTCAATCCAAGTATTCCCCTCCTGGGTATTTTCCCAGAAAAACTGAAAAGGTCATGTCACAATGATATGTGTGCACCCATGTTCATAGCAGCACAATTTGTAATAGCTAAATCTTGGAAATAACCAAAATGTTCATCAACTGCAGAGTGGATGAAAAAGACATGGTATTTTTATACAATGGAATATTACTCAGCTATTAAAAAGGATGATCTTGAGACCTTCATAGGTAAATGGAGGTAACTTGAGACTACTCTCATAAGTGGAATAAATAAGAATCATATTTATAAATATCACATTGTGTCTCTAGTGTAAAAAGTAATAAGAAATGTAGGAGTAATAAAACCCAAAATGTGTAATTGCTATTGTAAAAAACAGAGGAAAAGAAAGTGCTCTAAAGGATATAACTGCATGTATAAGTGTGTAAGATAGGTAACCATATTAGTAATTTTTTGTTGGATCATTGAACAGAACTGTTTGCAGTCTCACTGTTTGAAGGTTCACTTTGTATGCTTTAATTATGTAACTTGAACAACTATTTCTAAGATGACAGTATGTAATTTATCACCTAGTAATTTCTTACTGTTTATTTTTTGAAATTCTGTATTATTTCTACCCTTTTTTGTTTTACTTTTTTTATCTTTAAATAAAATTTTAAAAAATATGCAGACTAGATTTACAAAAAGAAAATATAAAATAAGAATGAATAAAACACAGTAACTTTATTTTTTCAGATAGGGTCTTGCTATGTCAGGCTGACCTTGAAATTATATGTAGCTCAGGCTGACCTTCAACTTGCAGTGCTCTTCCTGCCTCAATCTTCCAAATGCTGGAATTACAGACATGCATCACCATGGAGACATTGATATCTACTAACTAATCTGATTAACTCCTTGAAATAATATATAATTGCCATAGAACTTGTCATAAAGCCACTTCTTAACATAAAACAGTGTCTATAACTTGTAAGTTTGTTAAATCAGTTGCCACATAAAAGAAAACCAAAATCATAATGTTCTGAGATGGCTCTGTCTTCCTTTTATGAAAGGTATGCAAATTCATAAAATTAAGACATAAATCAGTGAATAAAGTAATTTTGTCAGAAAACCCCTATAACCTATCTCAGTTATATTATGATAGTCCTTACGTATTCAGTCTAAACATTCAGTCTAATGTTAGACCTAAGTGCCTGGCACTTAGGTAACCAACTGCCAACAAGGAGGAGCAAGGTGAATACCACTGTAAGAGGGTAACATATGAAAATTTCATATATATATATATATATACACACACACACACACACACACACACACAAATATATATTTGTTGTTGCTGTTGTGTTCTGTGCATCTATTTTGGGTATCTAGTTATCTTAATGTTTTAACATCAGGAGATGTGGTCTTTATTACATCAACTGCTTGGATTGAAAAATCAAACAGATTCCAGTATGATAGCTTTATTAAAGCCTAAAAGAGGACAAAAACATGTAGTCAGATGACAAAGTATAACAAATGTGATATTAGTTGAGACACACAACATTAGAGAATTTAGACTAATTGGGTTTGAACATGTGTTTTGCCACTTATTACTGTAATCTTGGGTAAGAGTTCTATGTCCATTTGCACACCTGGAAAATGGGCTGTGAGGAATGAATAAATTGTGTGTGAAACCACTTAGAAAAATCTAAAGCATGTAATAAATGCACATGCACACACGTACCACCAACTATTTAGCCTCACTTATACAAGACAAAGTAGAGTCTGTGATATGGTGCTTGACAAAAGGAATTATCGCAACATTTAAGAAGGACAAGTTAGCATAAATTAAATCAGGATTGCTACTGTTTAAAAATGAAAGGGTTGGGGTGAGACAAAAGCTATATGCATTTCCAATGAATGGAAACTGGGACAAAGCTGTAGTTGTAAAGTCACAGATTTAAAAAAAAAAAAAAAAAGGCAGCAAGACTAGCCTTGCCTAAGGCTCACACTTGAGCTGCTTACATTCTGGCACCTTTCATGGAAGTGATAATCCCCAGAGCAGGGGCTGTCAGCAACAAGTCATTAAAATTAAGCCTCTGAATATGAACCAGAAGCACAGCCAACTTTTAGTAACACAGTCAAATGGAAAGTTGATTTTCATGGATGGAAAAATATAACATGTTAAGTGACAGGACCTGGATTTGTAGAGATGACAGCAAGTAGATTTCTTTTTTAGGCAATGATTGATAAATGTTTGCATCCTTAGAGGTTATAGACACGCCAGCGGACTACCGTCCTAGAGCCAGGCATCTGCAGGGTTAGAGCAGGCTTGGGACAGACTGTGGCCTAGTGGGGTGGAGTCATCTAATGGCCATGTGCTGGATAACTGACTAGAAGAATCTACTCCTAAAGAGAGTCTTCAGGTAGAGATATGAGGGTTGGGTGCTGTGGCTGGTTTCCTGATACGAACTCAGCTATTATCATTGGAGCTCAGGTCCTTGCTGTTGCTGAGGGTGGCTGTGTTCTTTTTGGGGAAGCTCTGGTCCTTAACTTGAGCACTGTTCCCTCACTCCAGTTTCCTCGCACAGACTTTCTAGCTTCCACCACTGACTTTTAGGTGTTCCCAATGCAGATCTTCAATACAGACTTGCATGACACACTGTCGTGGGCTGTACATCTTCAGGTGGACTTACACAGAACATTGTCAAGGGATCTAGGCCTTCAGGTAGATTCTTTGGGTCTCTAGTGTGTGGCTAGATCTCCTGCACTCTTGCATTTGATTCTCTGGGTAAATATTATAAAATAATCCTATAAATTATGTGTCCTGTATTAAATCTTTTCCCTTGTAAACCCTGACTACAACAGGTGTTGAGCAAAACAACACCTAAATATACCCCACCTTACACAGACAGTATTATTGATGTTAACTGGATATTGGAACTAACTCAAGTATGGGGTAACTGTGATGCTTCTCCTGCTACTATAAATAAATACATGCAGTCACATATTTAATATGACATTAATGCATTTACATATCAAACATTGTTCTGAGCCCTGAGAAAGAGTGATAAATAAAACAGTCTCTTTTTTATGGAGCTTCGCTTCTAGTAGTAGCCAAAGATTTGAAATGAAGGCAATTTTGTGTACACACACACACACAGGAACATTAGACAACATCTGAAGGCATTTTTTTTTATTATTGAACAGAACATGAAGAAACAAAAGGGATTCTACATTCTACTGTCATCTAATGAGTAGAGACCAGAGACATGGTTGGACTTCCTACAAAATGCACGGGACAGCTTTGCATAATAAAGAATTTTCTAGCCAGTTCCAAAATATCAGTAGTGTTCAGGTTGGAAAACCTTGTAGTAATAAATCATTAAAAGCAATGGGTAATACTGAAATATAATTTGATTAAAATAAAGATATACAAAAACAAAATCAGAATATTTTCATCTCTTTACTGAGATACAATTCACACATAAGAAAATTCACCATTTTTAAAAAGTGCAATTTGGTTGTCTTTAGTATATTCACAGAGTTGTATAACTAACCTCATTATATAACTCTAGAATATTTTCCTGTCCTAAAAAATTTCCTGTATCCATTACCATTCACTCCATCTTTCTGTGTTCCCCCGGAAATCACAAATCTACTTTCTATCTCTATAATTAGAGATTAGCTATATTAGCCTATTCTGAACAAGTTCTAAAGATGGGATCATACAACTTTAGTTTTCCTATGTCTGGTTTCTTTCATTTAGCATGTTTTCAAGGTTCATTCATGTTGTAGGAAGTATTACTACTTCATTAGTAGTATTACTAATGAAGTATTAAGGAAGTAGTATTACTACTTCCTTAATAATATTCTTTATAGGCATATACCACATTTTGCTTATCTACTCATCACTTCATGTACATCTGGATTGTTTCTACTTTATGCTATTATCATTGCTAAAACATATATGTAATTTTGTAATATGTATATTTGTGTGCTCATGTTTTTAATGCTAGTGCATATACACCTAGAAGTGCAATTGCTCAGTCACATACTGTATTTAATTTTCTGAGGAACTGCTAAGCTGTTTTCTAAAGCTATTGTACCATTTTACATGTCTATCAACAATGTAGAAGGGTTCCAACTTCTCTACATCCTAGTCAAGACTTGTTATTATCTGGCAAGTTTTAATTTAAGGGATGAAAATTTTAATTGCAGCCTAAAATGTCCAGAGGCAAAACACTGCAGTCCTTTTCAACAAGCCCTTTGGAGTAGTTAGTCCAATTGATTATTAGTTGAGAGTTCCTCTTGAAGGAATATAAAATAGTGAATACAAAACAAATCAGGAACATCTATGGCTCTTCATAAGCTTTTATTTCTAACTTAAAAATGTGACCTTTCTTTTTAATGATGAGAACTGTCATTCAAAGTTTATATACCAATGCACTTTTTAAAACTTTTTTTTATTCAGTTAAATTTTATTTTAAAAAGAAAAACTATAACAAATTTCAAAACAAGATAATAGGAGAATATACAAGATAGGTAAGATAGTTATGCTACTAACTGTTCTTAGTTCATTGAGAAGGAAGGTTTGTGTTAATATTGTTTGGAGAGTATTTTCATGCCTGTATCTTGTACTCTGAGTACCTTTGAGATAAAAGTATGCAATATATTAACTATAACAATTTTTTTGAGATTTTGTTTCTTTGTTTTATCTCATTTAAACATATCAAGAATCTGGGGGAGTCAGAGGGCTATAAAAACCCTTTCTCCACTTCTCTCCCCAGGCTCAGTAAGACAGACACTGGTCACTGCTCAAGGACACCCACAGAGGCTATCCCAAATCTGATGTAGCTGAAGCCATGGCATTTCAATAGCCTCAGTCTTGGCTACTCTAACAGTGATCGTATAGGCCAGGAGCTTGTTAAAATGCGGGTTCTCAGGACTCACCCCAGATCTACTGAATCAGAAGTACACACAAGATCCCCAGCTGACTCTGTGTACAGTCAAGTCTGACAGGCATTGCTCTAAATACAGGACAAGTTAAAATCCCCAAACCATCATTGTTGCCAAGGCACTCAATGTTTCAATATTCTTTGAACATAATCCCTTCAACCTCAAAAACAATTTCACAGATATGTTCCACAAACAAGGAATCCCCTCTGGGTCCTGTTTTGTTATAATAGGCGATGTTTAACTTATGAAACTCAGCTGGGGCCCTTCAATAGTGACTGTAACTAAAAGGCACAAATAAGCAGCTTGATGATTTACACAAACCTATTTTGATTCTTTGATGCTTACTGATATTTGCAGTGTTATTGCTTTGGTCACTTGGAAAAATCCCAGTTTCCTTGTTTCGGAATTTTGTTGCTATCTTACACCCTCTTTCTCTCTCTCCCTCCAACTCCCCCACACCCTAAGAAAGAGCCAGCTCACTGATGTTCCCCACTTCAAATAGCAGTGCAGTGGCATTCTGAGCACAGGACCATGGAAGCAGCAGAGGAGGGGGTGGCAAGTTAAGAGGCTGGAGGGCTGCTTGGAGGCCTGGGTACCACACTGCTGGCTGCTTTGTTGCAGCATAATGGTCACTGAGGTCATTTAACTTTATTTCCTTGCTTCTAAACCATGGTTAAGAAAATTAAGTGACAAAACCTTCAAAAACAACAGCAGCTAATCTACTGAAACTACACAATAGGAGTCATATCTTTAGAGCAGGCTTACAGAAGGTTAGAATAAATTATTAGGTCCCCGTTTTACAGAGAAGGAAACTGAGGCAAAGTCCCAGAACAAACATGCAGCAGAGAGCCTCCAGGGCTGGCCCTTTACCACTGCGTGGAGAAATGGTACCATTTCTTAGGTCTGCAAACCATAATCCTCTGGATTATAACTTACTGGTTGTGCCGCTCCTTTAAAAACAAAGTTTAAACACTTGAAGTATTTGGCAAAAAAGCGAACATCGGCTTCTCACTAGGGCAAAGTAAGGTTGTCAGGGCTCTCGAACGAATGGGAACATAATCCCAAGAGCTGAAGCAATCAGCCAGCAATGGAGACTTCATTTCCTAAAACAACACTCCTCATCAAGTTGTACAAACCTTCCTGAAATAAATACCTTGGAGTAAAGCTGGGATATTTCCCAAAGCTTTTCACCAAAAGAGGACCTAAATGCTGCTATTCAAAAGTCTGTGAATTATAGCCTACAAAGTTCTATTTTCCTGAGTGATAACACAATTCTTCTGATTACAGTACTAGCTATATCATATGCTAGAAAGAAATAAAAATTCTCAAGAATACTTGTAGAACACTGATTTTTCAGGCATATTCATTCAGAGAAAATTTCTCTCAAACCAAACTCCTTGCCTCCTTCACCACCTGGCTGCTGGTATCCATAGTGCTGAACCATGATGAGGTCTTTAATATCTCTCATCGTCTCTGCAATCCCAAGTCAAAGAGACAATTAACAACACACAGAAATAAATGACCATTCATGAAACTCTGCCAGTGCCAGCCACACCTCAGACTCTCAGTGAAATTGTCATTTCATAGAGATACTGAGGAAGTAAGAAAAAAGTCAGGACTTGAACTTGCTGCTGAGAGTAGTTTCTCCCTAATATATGCACATCTCCCTTCTTCCCAGGAAAGGAGTCTCACAACTCCTAGGAAAGGAGACTCAAAAGTAATCCATGACACAAAACAGCTGTCTCACAGTTCCTTAGGAGCTCTGGGGTCTCAGTTCTACAACAGAAGCCTCACATCCCAACCACCTAAAGTCCTTTCTATTTTTATCACACTTATTTTATAAGATGTTTTTCTGGAGAGAAAAAAATAATAGTAAGCCATGCCTAAAGAGATTTAAAAAAACAAGAATATTTAATATTTATGATTAGGATTTGATCAAAGTCTCTGCCACAGTCTACAGGCTCTGGGTCCTGACTCCTTTTTTGATTTCACCTTCTTTCATCCTCCCTGCTCACTGGCTCCAGCTCCCTGTCTACTAACAATTTCTGGAGGCCGTCGAAAAGCCTCCTACCTCAGGGCCTTTCTGTGCTCCTCTCTCCACCAGCAGAGTTATTTCTCTAGAAAGGTGTGTGACTGCTGCCCACTCCATTCAGAGATCTGCCCAGAGAGCCCTCCCTTCCACAGCCACCTGCAAAGCAGCCCCTACCCTCTTCCACAGCTGTCAGTGTACATGATCATTACGTTAAAGAGCCACCTGCTTATTGCCTGTATGTCCCATTAGACTGTGTGGCCCTTGATGCTGAGAGAGTCACTTCCTTTTTTTCAGTTTTCTTATCATAAAGACATGATACTTTTTTCTTCATGTAATACAAATCTTTAGCTTTGACTTTGCCTTTTTTATTATAAAGTTTTTAAGTTTTCTAAAGTCAAGGCGCACCCACAAAAATGGCATAGCCATACATGTTTCTCAGGTTATGACACATGTTCCTGAGAAAGGAACTGCCCTTTAGCCTGAACTTCCCAGTTGAGTTGCACAGCAGATTCTCCAACATGGCCCAGAACCTGCAGTATCAGCATCACCTGAGAAACTGCTAGTAATACAAGGTCTCGGGCTCCTACTCAAGACTCTAGGGCTGGAGCCCAGTAATTCCCACATGATTCTGATATACAATCTATATTTAGAGTCACTAACATAGCAAAAGGGGCCATGAAATAAAACGCAGTAGTCCTTGGTTTTGGCACAAGCTGTACCATCTTCCTGGCATCTCATATTAAAACCTTCACCATTGACAATTACCAGGAAGTAGAGGAGATAATGAAGGCTGAAAAGCTAAAAACAGGCAATTCTTACAATTTTACTATCTTCCAGGAAAGTCATTCAAATTCAATGGCCTCAGTTTACCCATCTATCTGGTCTATATGATCACAAAAGCCTTTTTTACCTCAAGTCTATGATTCTAACTCATCCTACCAATTGTTTTATGGCATGTTTGTTAAGACATCTAAATTCTATCCTACTGATCTGAAATGAGAGTGAGCCCATACCAAATATTTCAACAATCTTATTGACAATCCTAGCAATAATATTTTTTTCCATTTTTTAAAAATAATTTTATTTAAAGAGAAAAAAACAAAACAAAACAGAATAAAGGGTAGCGACAATACAGTATTCCAAGGAAAAAAGGAAAAAAACAACAACAAAAAAAACCTAAGAAATTATGACTTGACAAATTACATACTGACTTCTTGGAAATGGTTGTTCAAATTACAAAGTTAAAACATATAAAGTAGACCTTTAAACAGTGAGACTGTTAACAGCTCTGCTCCACGATCTGACAAAAACAGCAATATGGTCATCCATCTTACTCACTCAAATATACATGCAATTATATCAAAAGGGTAAAATTAAACAAAACAAAACAGAGCAAAGTGGATCACAAGAAAGCAATGTAAGAGACAAAAATTTCAAAACTAGACAATTGGAGATATTCACTCTCTATCATATTGACTCTTGTTTTCTTCCAAATAGTTGTCCATATTGTCACATATAAGGATTTCACATGAAACAACCTAGTATGGAATTGATCTGAGCAGGACGAGGAGGGTATTTCAGGTCTTCAAGACCAGACATTAGGGAAGCCAAGAATGGCTGTCATAGTGTCTCTCATTCTCCTCAAAACAGCTGTCCATACCTTAATGTGTGTTGAACTTAAACAAGGCAAAGCAAGCTAAGATCACTTTGAACAAAAAGTGATAGTTTTGCTGGACTTCACATCATGACATTATGGAGTCAGTA